>OZ005648.1:407845646-407908146 GCA_963930645.1 Salticus scenicus | reverse complement strand
TATAAACGCTTAATAAAATCGATAATGCTATTCCAGCAATTTCCAGTTAGCTCTTGGTGTAGGTAAATATTTTTGTGTCGGCTTGTAAACCTTAATGTTGATCCTACTTCTATAGAAAACATTTTTTTGTGCGTATGAATAATTAATGTCAATTCCATTATAATTTGTGAAAAATAAATAGTGTTTACATTTGGTTTATAAGAATACTTCTCCAAGAACGCAATGCTTAGTACTGTGCCCTGTACAGAAACCGGTGGGGGTATTTTCTCCATTTTCAATAAGAAAGATCACATAGTGAACTTGTATCACAAATATCAGTTTCAAGAAATTCCATGAATATTTACAAGAGTTAAAGCAGGGATAGATGAACAGAGAGAGACAAACAAAAGTCATAAACACTTTTCAACTTTGTTAGAAAATGCTAAAAAGAAGAAGAAGAAAGAAAAGAAAACATTTTTCATTATCTTTCCTGTAATAGAAAAATTCCTTTTTAAAAAACATGTATTGTATAAAATAGTTTCTAGTCTACGTAACGTCATTTATTGTTTAAAAACTAGTATGTTGCCCCAGCGCAAAACTTTCTTGTGTATCATTCTACATAACTACGATACTTACTATTTAACACACACAAAACTTTAATCATAGATACTCGGAATAAAGGTTTTACCTATGTAATTTGTTACAACTTTAACCAATAGGGGGGAGTAGGGAGGGATGGCACAGTTTTCACAAAAATATTTTTTACAAATTTACTTTTACTGGTACAACACTGCAAGTTTCAGAGAAACAAATTAAAACTTTTAACATCTTTTAAAAATATAAATTTGATGGTAATTATTAAAAAATTAATTTTATAAGCCAAATTAACATAGTCATAAAAATGTCCCATTCCTCCCTTATATGAGGGAGGGATGGGACATGTTTATAAAAATAAAATAAATACGTAATATACAGACGTACTATGAAAAATGACAAAAACAGTGGATCACGATATATGTAATTTTAGTTAATTACTAATAACATCTAATTTTATCCAACATTAGAGTATAATGTACCACTTAAATGAAAATTTTCAAATGCTCAATCAGTTCATCTTTTTTTTTTTTTAATTCTTCTAGCGGAGAAAGTGTTGTTTTTTAGTTCAAATATTCCAAATTAAGTTTTTGTTATATTTACGTGTTTTGTGGTTCCCTGACTGTTAATAAGGCTTTTAGTGGCTAATCTGTGTGTGTTGTCAGCATATCTCAAGAACAAATATTACCAAGAAATCCTAACTGTAATTAGTGAATGTAATTTCTTTTGTACATTTTACCATGTCCAGGAAAACTGCTCAGGAATGGAAATTAATTCCTCATGCATATATGGTAAATATAGTATTTTTAAAAGTTAAAAGGCTAAACAAATGTCGTGTGAGTGCCATATCAATTATTTTCTCTGATTTTGAATTTGTTTCGTGCATTTTTTCTTCCATCTATTCATTCATTTGCCTCTTGATATTTTCTGTTCAAAGGAGTATCAGAATATTCATTCTTCTTCCTTTCCTTACATGTCCGATCCCCCCCTGAGCTGTTCTGTCCCATCCCTCCCTTTTCATTATTTTTTTAAAAAATAATTTTTTATTGGACACATGCTACTTTTAGGCTTAATTTAGCTACTAATTCATAAAAGTTATATTAATAGGAAATACTTTTGGTGTTATAAAATGTTTTTTTTTTTTTTTTTTTTTTTTTGTTACATAAACTTACAGAGTTCTCCAACTAAAATTATACATAACAACAAATATAGGGCTGTAGTTACTTCACCTGGAGGAAGTGACAAAAATTAAAAACAATGTTTATTTTAAGAATAATTTTAGGTGTCCCATCCCTCCTGACTCTTCCCTAGATGCTGAGATGCAGCCATGTTGAAAATCATAGAAGGTGGGTAATAGCAACGTCCGCTTTTGGCAATATACACTGAAATATAGACAGCATTCGTTTTCACAATGTTCATCTCGCATATCAATACGCCATAGAAACTGATATATAGCTTCCTATATACGGGAGATATTACAACACTTATCATTCGATATACACTCGAATTAAATCAGCGTTCGTTTTTATAATGGTCATCTCACATATAAAACTTGGTACATTTATACGCCATAGGAATTGAGATATAGCTTTCCAAAGTAACACGAAAACTTCAAAATAATAGCCAACCTGTCGGCTGATATGCTCAAATTAAATTATTTAATGCAAAGTGTTTTATAATGTTCCTCTCACCTGTCAAGTTTGATGCGTTTACATGAAACAGAAGCTTAGATACAGTTTTCTTATGCTGGGGATAATTACACCACAGCAGCGCTATACGTCAGCCTATAAGCACCTAAATAGAATCAGCATAGTGTTTTTGGAGTTATCCACAATAGAATCTGAGATATAGATTTTACGTTAATAGGAGAAATCGCAGCATAGCAAAATAACCTATTGAGTGATTTGTACCACAAGTCGATAGGCAATAATTTATGTCAAGTTACAACTAAATATAAACTTCTATCAAAATACTGTGGAATAGTTCTTGAAATAGAACTGTCACAAAATTTTCGTCACACACACAGACAGACAGACGTTTTCTAAAAAGGTCAAATTCTGTTCTGTCCCTCTCAAAACATAAAAATCCATAAAAAACTGGAAATTAAACATTTTTACGAATCTAACACTTCCTTGTATTGAATATAAAAAAAAAAATGTAATAAATAAAAATATATAAAATCGCTTAGGTACACACTTATATTTCGATAGAAAAAGAAAAGTAAGAAACACATAATTCAAGCTTAACATACTTCAAGTTCATATGTATGCACTTTTTTTAATATTATGCATTAAGGATCCCCAGTAGTCAGATACCTCCCTTTCTCTTTCCCCATGTAATCCAATGAGATTTTTTGTTGCTATGTATTTTTCGGCTATCTCGCTCGAAAAAGAAATTTTTTAAATTCTGTTTTTTGAATTCCATTTTTTGAACATGTCACTTCTTTTCTTACTAAGCAATTTTTTTTTTAAATAAGTTTAAATATTTTATTTCATTAAGCAAACTTAAGGATATAATTTTCAATCTCAAAAAGAAATATTTAAATTGTATTAAAAAATAAAATAAAATTGCTTAGTAAGAAAAAACGTGGCATGTTTATAGAGTGGAATTCAAAAAACAGAATTCGAAAAACTTTATTTTCAAAGAGACATCCGAACAATACAGAGCAACAAAAATCCCATTGCATTACATGGGGAAGGAGAAAGGAAGGTATCTGACTACTGGGCACTCTTAATATAAAAAATAATATTGCTTTGACTGCTTTGCCTTTTGCAAAATAGATTTTTTCTTTTTATTTATTAAGGGGAAAAAATCGAAATATTCAGTAAATTTCATCGTTTCATTTCTTTATTTCTTTTAATATATAACTATAATCTCCATAATAAGAAATGTATGCAAAAGTATGGAAAATGTTTACATCTTTTTAGATATTAATCTATAATGAAAAAAAAAATTAATAAAAATGTTCATATTTTTCCTGTAGATGAAAAGGGGTTAGTTGCTATAAAATCTGATAAATTGTTCTTTCTCTAAGATCATTGCTAAAAATTCATTTTATCTACATCAATCACTGAAATTTCAGATTATTATTATTATTATTATTTACAAAAAAATAAAAACAAAATAAAAAATAAAAATAAATAAATAAATAAAATGTGTCACCGATTGACTAAAATTTATGGCTTTGACTATACTCTGTATAGTATAAGCATACATATAATAATACACGATGTCTTGGAAAAAAACAAAAGAAATTTAAATTTAAAAAAAAGTGATCGGAGAAAAATAATTATTCAACAATAGAAGTAAAACCACAAACAATGAAAAACATAATGCGAATAGCATTAATTATAAACAATTTTACTATTGCCTTTACCAGTTACACCGTTTAACCTTCAATGTATTTTATATAAGAGATGACACCTTACAGCATACATAGATTTAACAGTTTGAGGGGTAAGAAAATTCGCTCATTTAAAATAAACTACCACCAAAATTTACGAACAAGTTTAAAACATAAGAAATAAATGAAGTTTTGCCTCTAAATTGTTAAAGTAAAACTTTGTAAAGAAATTTTCGGGACGAATTTTTGCAGTTGGGAATTAAAATCACCGTCCCTGGAAGGGTTAAATTACAGAAAAAGAAATTTCACAAAACCATTTTTGTAACGTATTTTTAAAAAGAAAGTATGAAGTAAGTTTTTGTGTAAATCTATATATTGTCTAAAATTTGCTTATGCACTCACTATATGGTGTGCTAAACATTTAGTTTAGTAAAAAAAAAAAAAAAAAAAAAAAAAAACATAATTGCGCATCTGAAAATTCCTATTATATCAAGCAATATTTCTTTTATGTTGCATATGTCTTCTATGTTGACCTGTAAATTAGTCATTAATGATAATTGTAATGTTTTTGCTCATCTGAATAATGCATGTCAATTTCTTTTAGATGTATTCAACATGAAATTGAGAATATGCTTCAAAGAAATAGATTTTATAGACAGTAATGTATCCGCAATCTTTTGTGAATACATGTGCTCAAACTATTAATGATATTTAGATCTTTTTCAACAGAGAACGTGCCATCGTGAATCTGAATGATATGTATCATTTTCAAGGATAATATTAAAATATATATATATATTTACGATACGTTAAGACGTGAGCAGATAGGGCAACAGGAAGACGGACAAATCAGTCATAAATTCTTTTTATCGTTGTTGGAAAATTTTAAAAGTAACAGGGATTAGGCTGAAAAGTTGAATATCTGATATACAGAAGTCACTTACATAAAGCTTTCGTATATCATTCAGGTTGAGTGTAGTTATTATATTCGATATTTATACTATATTTATTACTGCTATTATTACTATTGTTATAATTTATTTACTTTTAAATGATATTTAAAAATGATAATTAATTGCATCAATATATGCAATATTGAAGTCCTTGTTACGTTAAAAGATTTTTTAATGAGAAAATGTTTTTATGAGAAAATTTTATTTTGCCCATAGGTAAGTATCCAAAATAATATAAAATTCAAAACTTTTTTTTCTAAAATAGAATTTTGATAACTTAACATCCAAATGTAGTATATAGACTTAACTGTATCGAAAATTTGTAATTTTCTACAAGTTAAACAATTATTTAAATATTTTTGTGACAACCCCAACATTATATCATTTGTTTAATTTATAAATAAAATTTCATGCATTTATAGATTTATAATTGTAAATTTTTAACATGTTTCGTTGAAAATTATGTAATTTTGCTACAATACAGATCAGTTAAACATTTCTTTATTAATTAATTAATTATTATTTTTTATTTGTCACATTGTAAAGCGAATTTCACTTTGAAAAACACAAGAGATTAAATTCAGATATTTTTTTATTTCACAGATTTTTGTTTTGGTAACATGCTGGACATTGTATACGATAAAATAGACAGCACTTAAAAATACAACTATTAATGACAGTGTTTAAAAATATATCAACAGTCATTATGATTTTTTAAATTAAACATTCTGCAAATTTTAGGTCTATTATTCCTCAAATAATCTGGAATTTAATATACTGTTTCTTAGAATAATACAAATAATCTTATTTTAAAAATGTTTAAAAAATAATTCGAAAATACTTAGTTTGGTAACTGATTTTATATTTAACAAGTACATTCCTACTTCTTTAAACCGGAGTGAAATTGGGAGGGGAAGTAAAATTTACTTAAATATAAATAAAAAAAAAAGACAAATATGGAATAACTTATAATATTTCATGTGGTTTACTTTCGATTTCGTGGTACAGCATTTATGTTTAACGGAAGAGAGAAAATTTAATGTATTGAAATATTATTATATTAAAACATCAATGTTAACAACTCACAGTAAATTCCAAATTGTACCAATTACACAAGTTAGAATCAACAACAAATAGCCCTACTGGAATCCTGTTTTGTACCACGAAACAACATGCATAATAATCATACTTTGTTTAATAAAGTAATAAATGTAAAAGTAACGTATTTAAAATTTTAATTGCTGGTACTAAATTAAATTTCTTTAGGAAAGTTTCTTTCTTTATTTTTTTAAGTTACATTAATAAAGTATTGATTTTTTTTCTATGTAAAATCTTTGCGAAAGGGAATATCTATAGTTAATAGTGTTTCCTAGAAACTACTATTATAATTCAAAACTGATATTATTTTTTAGTTGGATAAGGATACAAATAAAAATGCAAAACACTAAAAACGTTTTTAAAAAATACTGTATATGTATGTATGTATTGAGATATTTATTAAATGCATCGGTAGACCATAGTTTGAGCACAATAGTTTTTAAGCTGTTTACAATTTTCGCATGAACTTATAAGTTTGTGGTTTTTAAATAATATATTAAAAAAAAAAAAAAAAAAAAAAAAAAAGAAAAGAAAAGGAAAGAAAACTACATACAAAACTTTTTGAAACTTATTTTTCTCTTTTAATTAATTCAATAACCTTATTTTAAACAGTGAAAAACACATGAGATAGAATATTTTAAAAATTATGTTGTATTCAATAAAAACATTTAAAAATCATTCATCAATTGATAATTTAAGATATTATATATTTCAATGTGAAATATGAAAAAAATTCGACAAATAAATACAGAGAGAAAAATTAACTAGCGATAATTTATTTAAACTTAAAAAAAAAAAAAAAAGTCTCAAAGATTTTAGTTTAAGGCCAAGGTTTTAGTTTTTTTTCCTATAACGGTGAACATTCTTGTCTACTTATTGGAAAAGACTCTTTAAATATTTCATAGAAAGTATCAAATCAGGTTTTTTTTTTTTTTTTTTTTTTTCCCTGCTCGGAAAACAAGTTACTTGCGAAAAAACATTTTTCCCGGAAATAAAAATCTGTGATATCAATATTAGGTAGGCACACACAGACACCCGCAAACAAATGCAAAGAAATAAATAAAGAAAAAATTATCTTATATATATATATAGTCAAAGCCGCTTAGGTTCTGTAAGATTTTTCCCAGGCAAATATAGAATTCACTGTAAAAATAAACTTTAATTAATGTAAATTAACTTTTCTGGGGAACAGAAATAGATGTCACAAAATTTGTACAATCTGTGAAAATTTTAATCATAGGTTTACATGAAAATATTTAAAATTCCATTTTGCGAAGTGTGGGTTATTGGTGCAAAATTATTTTTATTTATTTATTTATTTATCACTTTTTTGTTGATAACGACAAATTGTCCGATTGACTTCTATGCTCATAGTACCACTAATATTTATTTTCACCAAGATGGTAAAATGAAATGATGAGCTGTATGCTTTTTATAACTTTATCTTTCACGTAGTGGTCTATAAATTGGTAACAAAACTTTTATTGCAGACTGACCGTAAGAGATCTGTACCATTAAAGAATAAAATACATTGATCTGATTACATAATAATCTAAATTCTAATATATTCCATTTGGCGAAATGTGGGTTGTTGGTGCAAAATTATTTTCATTTATTTATTTATTTATTAATTGTTGTTGTTGATAACGACAAATTGTAAGAGTGACTTCTATGCTCATAGTACCACTAATATTTATTTTCACCAAAATGGTAAAATGAAATGATGAGCCGTATGCTTTTTATAACTTTAATTTTCACGTAGTGGTCAATAAATTGGTAACGAAACTTTTATTGCAGACTGAATGTAAGAGATTTGTACCATTAAAGAATAAAATACATTGATCTGATTACATAATAATCTATATGAACTCTTCAAATAGCCAGCATTTACTTATATATATGCCTTCTTTAAAACTTTATTTACACTTCAAATTATATATTTCATTAAACATGCTTGGTTTGAACACAAATAGTTTTCACATTTGCAGGACTTTTACCAAATTTTATTTACATGTCATGCTATATATTTTATTAAGCTTGCTTTAACATAAATAATATGTTTCATTAATTTTTGTCTAAAATATATTTTTTATATTCGTTGAATTTTAACGTTTTTAGTTCATCCACATATAAGATAAATAATATGTTTCATTATATTTTATATAAAAAATAATTTCTATATTCATTGAATTTTAAAGTTTGTAAATTACCCAATTTACTTATTCAATTATTTTTGTAGAAATATTAATCATACATAATTATATTACTGGGCACTGAAATATTTCATTTTTGGTGTATGTATATTTTAAAATTAATCTAATTTAAAATGTAATCAACTGAATTCAGTGAGGTAATTAGTACTTCCCTGATAATAATTCCATTAAAATACGTCATTTTACAAAATTATGTAATGATGAATTTAAGAAATAATATTCCATCACATTAACATTAAAATAACTAGTATAATTATTTAATCAGTAGCAGAACGTATCACGGATATGGATCTGAAAAGATTTAATGCGTAAAATATCTTGTATTTTAATATCCGGGTACTTTCCAATAAATTCAATTATCTTCAGCAATATTTGCCAACCGAGGCAGCATTCATTGTTTAAAATTAGATTACTGCATTTCTGATCTTTTTAAATTACATTAGATGATCACTCCACTGCCTCGAGCACTGCAGATGTATCGAACCCACATCGTTCAAAATGCAATATCTCCTGGTTCATTCAATATTTTCCCATCAAAATTTATTAAAATTCTCAATAATTAAATGAATGTTTTTCCAACGAAAACACGCTGTTACAAATTAACCACTTTAAAAAAAAAAAAAAAAAAAAAAAAATGTTTTTAGAACCAATTTATTTTAGAACGCCCTTCTTCGATATCTGAAAGGCTTTTTTTTTTTTTTTTTTTTTTTTTTTTTTTTTTTTCTTTACCTTATTAAAAAAATAAAAATAAATAAATAAATAAATTGTTCGCTGTAGCATTAAAATTTTAAAATTAAGCTTAATTTTGTTGCTAAAATTGCATTCGTTTATTTTAAAAATTCAGATGGTGAAATATATTCATTATTTTAACATATTTATGGGGGAAAAAGTACCGTATTAGAAAAAAATAATGGATTTTAAAAATAAATGGGCACTGCGTCATTATTATAGTTTAGTGTTCTTATTTTTTATTTTTTTTTTTTTTTTTTTTAATGAAAAAAGAAAATTTGTGTATTTTTTATAAAGCGCTGAAAGGATTTTTTTTTTTTCCATTCGTTTTAAGAACTGCATTGATGATTAAAATATATTGAACCTAAAGTAATAAACAAAATAAAATAAAACAAAATTAAGAAAAAAAGAGTTAAAATGTGAAGGAATAAGGAGAACGAAATAATTCAAAATAAAGAAATTTTCTCTCGGCGCAGCTTGCTTTTTTGCAATTATAAAACGTAATTTCAAAAAATCTCGAGAGAAAAATCTCATTTCATTATTTAGGCTCAAAAAATAAAAAAAAAGAAAAAGAAAGAAAGTATTTTTAACTGAGCTAGTAGGGAATATATATTTTTCAGAGCCGGCTTTGTCCGTATAATTACTAAACTTTCCCTTTTTTTTCTTCTTCTTCATTTGTGAAGGGGTATTTCAGATATTCAGCGAAAAAAATTAAAACTCTAAAATGCATATACATATATGTATATATCAAAGAGCGGCAAATTTATTTCCTGCTTCCCTGAATATTTTAATGAACCGACTGCAGCCCGCGATTGGCTGATTAGACCGATGCCAGGAGAAATTTCATAATAATAAAAAAAAAAAAAAAATTAAAAAGAATAAAAAATGGATTGCACCGGAAAAAAAACCAAAGCATTTTTTTAAAGGTTGAATTTCTTTTGGCAGGATGGAGAGTACGGGAAGTAAAAACTGCATTACCTATGACTAAAATACTGATAGTTTTTGCGATTATATTTTTCAGTGCGTGGGTGTAGGGTCGGTAAAGGAGTTGTATCATTAAATCTCTCCCTGGCAGAAGTTACAAAATTATTTTGCGATGTATGATTGGAAAAGGGGAGGGCGATAAATAATTGTCGCGCCATCATTAATCGATTATTAGATTTGAAATGCAATGAAGCAACAACAACAACAAATATATATATATATATATATTAGAAAGATATAAAGTATGTTTTTATCTCTTAAATATAACTGTAACAATTTTGCGATAATGAATCATTAAAAATAAATTTTTCAGTTTATTTATTTTTTTAAATGCAATTAGGTATATTTTAATGATTGTTTTCTCTTGTAATGGTTCACTTTTAGATCTTTATTGATTCTACAATCAAGAAAATATAAATAAAGACATTTAGTATTAAAAAATAAATAAATAAAATAAAATAAAATAAAATAAAATAAAATAAAATAAAATAAATAAGTAAAATGATGCATAAAATTCTGTGAGAGTAATTAATTCAGGTATTAACTGTAAATTGATTATAATGAATCTTTTCGAGAAAATACTATTTTTTAAAGAAAAGTAATTAAATATTAGTCAACAATTCCTTATATTAAAATAAAACGCATTGCCTATATTTTTCATGCATTCAATGAAGAAAATGGAAAGAGAATAAGAATGAAACAGTTCATTCAAAACGTGAATAGGACACATGTAAAACGTTATCAATCATAGAACTAAAAGCAGCGCCATCTATAGCCGAAACGAAAAATTAATAATTCATGAATAAATAGTTCAATATGTGTTGAAATATTGTAATGTGCTTCTCCAGATCACTATTTTATAAAATAATCGTTTCAATGGAAGAACATAAAAATTATCTAGATTAACAAAAAAAAAAAAAAAAAGCATTTATTTGTTTCTTAATTTTTTAATTATCCATTTAGGCAGGCATTTCTTAACCTTCTTATGATGTTCCAATAATACACACATAAGATGTTCGGTTGAAAAATGACCCATGGGCAATTTTCAATATTAATAATTTATAATCTCATTTTATCAATACTAGTAATGTTAATATTTAGTTAGTTAATATTTTATCTACATTTTCATTCGAATAAATTCATTCGAAATAAATTTGGTATGGGTAAAAAAAGACCCGAACACAAAGAGTATGTACTTTTAGGAGAATAAAAAAGCAGACACCATTTTAGTACAAATTACTGAATAATTTGTAAATTCTTAAAATAAAAAAAATAATTTGCAAAATTAATAAATTAGTAAGTAATTTGTTTATTTCTTTTTATTTATTTAAATTAAAGTAAAATTATTTTCATTTAAGAAAATCTGTATTTCAATTAAATATATTTCATAATATTATATTTATTACTTTTTTTTTTTTTTTGAACAAAAACATTTGTGAAACTGATTGAGAAATACTGATTCTGTTTTACGGGGCAAGGATTATTTTTATTACTATTCTACAGACTGAAAAACATGCCTTATACACCCCCCCCCTCCCCACAAGTAAATAAATAAAATAAATAAATAAAATAAAATAAATAATAAATGATTGTAAAATGTTTCATTAGGGAAAATATTCTGTAAGTATTTTAAATTATTTAAAATAATTATTTTAATTCGAATTGAATTTTTTAGATATTCATAGTTATGTGCCTATTCCTAGAGTAAAATTGTGCCGCTTGTCGTCGGAATTCAAACATATTTACTTTCCGAACATACATATGTAAGGAAAGTATTGTAATCATGTCAAAAATCCGAATTCGAGATTTTGATGTTTCTATACGTTTTGAGGTGCCCCGAGTCTGTTTTCACTATTTTTACAATGATGTATGTCTGTGTGTGTGTATGTGTGTATGTATGTGTGTGAGTGAACACGTTAGCATCTAAATGCTTTGTTCTGAAAGTTGTTACATATATTGTAAGTCACCATAGCACGAACCCTATTGATTTTGGTGAATCTAGCACTTATAGTTTTTCTACAGGGACACAAAGAAAAATTCTTTATCATTATGGCCTATGGGACCAAATTTTTAAAAATGCGATAGCGTCTAAATGCCTTATTTAATTGAGCTCAAAATTTATATGAATATTATAAATCGCTGTTGCACTAACTATAAGCATTTCGGTGAATCTAGCATTTATAGGTTTTCACAGGGACACAACGAAAAATTCTTTATCATTATGATCTATGGGCTCAAATTTCAGTAGCGTTAAATAAAACATCATGTACTATATGGAGAAAAATACTCAAACACTCTATTATGATTTTCTCTCTTTTGTTTATTTAACAACTCCTCTTTCTTTACTTTATCTACAAAACTGTTAATTACTCAATGTTCGAAAAGTCGAGTGGAGTCACTCCAAATTTTTTGAGTATATGTTCAAAGTTATTAGTTACAAAAGTCGTTGTTTTGAATTTTAAGCTATAGAAATTTCTTAAATATGGGGAAAATTTTGAAGTGTTTATTAGAGTGAAAAGAAAGAGTGAGAAGAAAAAGCAAAAATAAGAGAGATTTTTAACTTTTCACCAATCTTAAAATTTATATTAAGCAGGTAAAAAAAAAAAAAAAAAAAAAAAAAAAAAAAGGTTTAATGAGCATTTATACACAATGAATAATTGCTTTTCTACATGCTTTAGGCTTTCTGTAGAATCATTTCGTCTTTATGTTGCGTATATCAGCACAATTATTTATGTTAATTCAAACGAGATTAAAATCTAGTTGGGAAAAAAAAAAAAAAAAAAAAAAAAAAAAAAACAGATTTTTTCAAAAGCAAATAAATAAAAACAATTAGACGAATTTAAACAAGAACCCCATCAAACAAAAAATAAAAATTTAACCGCTTCTACGCGACCTAATTTTGTCTATATAAAAGACAAAAAAAAAAGTAAATGAATATATATATATATATATATATATATATATAGGGGGGGGGGTATGTATTCCGTAGTTCCATGTGCTTTGGATTTTCTACAATGTCATTTGTTTTATGTTAAGGTTAACAAGACATTTAATTATGTTAATTGTGAAGAGATTTATGTGGTTATAAATAAATAAAAATATATAATAAAAAAGAAAAAATAAATAAAGAAAGAATATATAAAGGTATAAATAAAAAATATACTAAAGGTATAAATAAAGAAGAATGTTAGAAGAATTAAAATGAGTATATCACAAAACAATGAATACAACAATGAATACAAACAATGAATACCACAAAACATTCATTCTCACATGATATATATATATATATATATATGCATTTATTTATTTATTTATTTATTTATTATTCACGTAAAACCAAGATATACAAGACTACTCTGAAATGCAGGGTTGCCAACTTTTACAGTTTATTTCGGAGTCTTGTTATCACGTCTTTATTTCACACCACTTTTCCTCGATTTAATTTTCACCAATATGCAACTACTATTGAATAAGAAAAGATTACTCTTCAAAAACAGTGGCATGAGAAAAAAAAAAAAAAAAAGGCGGTACTAATAAACAACTCTCCAGAATAAATTATAAAAGTTGGCGACTCTAAAAACATCTTTTAACATTTATTGTTGGATTTAATGTTATAGCTTGCACTTTTTCTGTAGAAAACATAATAAGAAAAACAAAATGAATTATGAAAAACCTTTCAATCTCCGTGACGCCAATTAGGAACTATAACATTCGAGCTTTTGTTTCTTACCATCATATATATGTATTAGACGGTTTCACTATCTTTGTTCATGAACGAAAGGATATACTCTATTCTAATAATAATATCAGAATCAGTTTCCTTCTTCTAGCACTTTCAGTTGATTAACTGTTTCAAATATATCTTGTTTTATTTGTATAGTCTTTAATTTACATTTTACAATTAAGTGTAACATACATATTTCTTTTAAAATGTTGATATTCTTATTTTTTGAAATGTTAAATAGCATCAGATGTTATATTAAGTAGAAATGTTGCTTTGTTAACTACACTAATTCGTACGCTACTATTACTTCTATTTTCTAATATCATTTATATATATATATACAGGGTGTTCCAAAAGTCCTATATCCCCCTCCAAACTCGAAAATGAATCGGAATTTTGAAAAATGGCGAAACACATATTTAATGAATTCGAGAGGGACCTCTTTTGATGAAAAAGCCCGGGGGGCGGGGGGTTGGCTAAGGGGCCGCTAGGGAGGGCAACTTTAAAATTTGAAATATGAAGGTATATCTTGTGATACATCCCTGGAAACGTCTCTTGAAGACAATGAATTTGATATAAATAGTTTCGCCCTACGATGATTATTAAAGGAGATACATGCGTTTTTAGACTTTTGAAATGTGGATTTTATACTTATGTATCCCCTTTAATAATCACTACAGGACAAAACTAATATACCAAATTCATTGTATTAAAGAGACGTTTCCCGGGATGTATCACAAGACCTTCCCATTCGAAATTTTAAAGTTGCACCCTACCACCCCCTTGCCCGGGCCCAAACATTTTTGAGCAAAGTATGTCTTGTGATGCATCCATGGAAACGTCTCTTCAAGACAATGCATTGAGTATAAATATTTTTGTCCTGAAGTGATTATTAAAGAGGATACATAAGGAAGTCAGGAATGAAGTCTGGAATTAATCAATAAAAAATTACAAGTAGACATGAAGCTTTATACAAAACAAAAACAAAGTATATTTAAAAGTTAATAAATGTAGAAAAATAACTTTAAAATACCCCCCCCCCACACAAATATATATATATATATATATATATATATATATATATATATATATATACACTGCTCGACATTGAAAATGCAACACCAAGAAGGAGTGGTCAGAAAGTGATGAAATTGGGAAAAAAGACAGAGACAGCAAGGAACAATAAGTGATCTTTATTTCAAAATGATAGTCAGAATACAGAGCGAGAACGGCGTCGGCTCAGTAGGATTCTAAGATTCTAAGACGGAGGGAGGCCGCTCACCACTGTGCAGCGGTTTTGAGCGTTTTTAACCTTTAGAGGCTCCAAAGCCACTGTGGAGATTCAGAAGAGCCCGTCTCCAAAGGTTAAGCATCCCCCGTTTTTTATTGCCTAGCAAATAACAAAAAAAAAAAAAAAAAGAAAAGAAAAAAGAAAAGAAAAAGAAAAAAATTACAAAGGTCGCCAGAGCAGAGCTCTCCCGCGACAAAAGGCGACAAAGTTGCATGAAAGTGAAGAGGACCTGAGCCAAGTGGTAGTCTATTTACAAAGTTCATTCAGGTAATGTACAAATTTCACAGTCTTTATACAATGTTCTCGCAGTCTTTATATCAAGCCCAAACACCCTATGAACAATGGTGGTTAATAGCAACATCATGCGCAGGATGATTGCTTTCTGAGAGCACTTTCGTGGAATACTGTAGCATCAGACATGACCAGTATTCGTCATGTAGGAGAGGAGGAAAAATTAAGGAAAGATAGAGAAGGAATTTAGTTTGTCGAATTTGATAAATCTTGAAGGAAGGCATAGATCGTAGGGGCTTTCTAGTTATTATATTGTTCAGCCAAGTTGCTGGTCTAGGGTTAGGGTTCTTTAAATGGTGAGGTATTGTAAGTTGACAGTGAAAGTAGTAATGTTGTGCAGTTCCCTCCTCACCGCATGAGCATAAGGGTGATCGTCGGCAATGAAATCTATGAAGGTATTTGGGGAAGGGGCCATGACCTGACAGAAAGGCAGAGATTTCCGGGGAGAGAGGTCCAAAATATTGAGTGAGACATTTGGTATTAGCTCGTGAGTGTATCTTCCTTTTGGAGACACACTCCAGAGACCCTGCCAGTCATTAATTAGTTTTTGTTTTAGGTGATATTTTATGTAAGAAGGGGGAGCTGGGAGTGAATAGGCTATGTCATTAGATTCTGTTGTTGATTTTGCAAGAGAGTTCGCTAGTTCATTTCCGACGACCCTCTTATGGGCAGAAACGTGTGCCAGGGAGATTTTAGTTTTTAATTTTGTGAGCTTTATTTTAATTTCAAGTACTTGTGGGTGTCTGCTCTTGTGGCGAGCTATGGCCTGCAGGCTCGAGAGGCTGTCACTGAAGATTGAAATTTGATTGTAGTCTGGAGAGTTTTTTTCTGACCACTCAACTGCCTTCAACGCAGACTCCAGCTGCCACTCCATGATCGGTTTTGGAGCCATCAGTGTAGATCGCCAGTTGAGCAGACGGGGAGAAGCTGTTTTTTGCACAATTTATGAAAAGGGAAGCAGCATCCTTTGCTGGGTGTATTTTCTAGCTGTTACAAAGCTGTTGAACATGAATATTAGGGAGGAGAGTGTCTGTGAGAATGGAATTATTTAATTGCAGGACGTTAGTTTTGTTAAAGTTGTATTTTAATTGGAGGTGAGCATGTGGAATACCAGTGATGACTGTGAGGGCATCAGTAGAGATTGTTTTGTAACCTCTAGAAATTTGGACCAAAAACATTCTCTGTATTGAGTTAAGTTTATTCGACGCTGCTTTGGAGAGGTTGCCCCCCCCCCCAAATGCCAGCGCCGTAGGTTAGGATCTTTCCTACTGCTATTTTATACCAGGTTTTTAGAAAGAAGGTGGATATACCCCACCTCTTCCCTGCCATTTTTGCTGAATTGTGGAAGATTTTAGAAGTTTTTATCTTTAGGTCTTGTATATGTGCCAGCCAGTTTAGATTTTTATCTATTGTGATTCCCAATATTTTTAGTTGTGAAACATGACGGACACTGACGCCATCGATCCTCATCACTGGGTTCCGTTTAAGGAGTCTTGGGAAGGAGAAGGTTAGTGCTTGCGTTTTCGAGGGTGAGAGTGTTAGATCTGATTCTATTAATAGGGATCTGAAGAGGGAGAGGGCAGCCTGGGCCTGTTCCTCCAGAACTTTTCTCGTTAAACCTGAGAGAATCACAAAGAAGTCATCAGCATATGCGAGGATTTTAAAACCCTCTGAGTTCATTTTTAGAAGACTTTTGTTGGCCACCAAGTTCCAGAGGATCGGGCCTAGGCACGATCCCTGGGGGCAGCCCTTAGATTGTGGAAAAACACTGTAGTTAGGGCCCCAGTTAATCAAGATTTTCCTGTTGGAGAGGTAGGAGCTGATGACTCCCGCAAGATTTCCTGGGCAGTTGAGAGTGTGTAGGATGTGTGGCCATTCGATGTTGTCGAAAGCCCCTTTAATGTCAAGTGAAATAAGAGTGGTGTACTTTCCAGACTGAAAGTTAAGAGCGCAGGAGTTTAAAATTTGTTGCAAAGCGAGTTCACATGATCTGCCCTCTCTGAACCCGAATTGGTTGGGGTGTAGAAGATTATTGGATTCTAGGTAGAAATTTAGTCTATTGACAATGAGCTTTTCTAGTAATTTGCCTATTGTTGGGAGCAGGCAGATCGGTCGATAGGAGAAGGGTTCAGAGGGAACCTTCCCTTGCTTCAGAAAGTACACCACTTCACCCCTTCTGAGAATTTCTGGAAAATATTGTAGTGGCTCAGTAGGATGTAGGACCACCGCGGACAGCGATGCACGAAGAAACACGTCTAGGCATAGAGTCAATAAGAGTGCGGATGGTGTCCTGAGGGATGACTCTCCATTTCCTTTCAACCATTTGCCATAGTTCGTCTTCTGAACGAGGCAGGGGCAGAGTCCAGAACGGAGTCCAATCACATCCCACACATGTTCGATTGGTGACAGGTCAGGAGAGTACAGTGGCCAGGGAAGCATCTGTATACCTTGCAGAGCATGTTGGCAGATGCGAGCACTGTGTGGTCGGGAGTTATCCTGCTGAAAAATTGCATTAGGCAGCCCCTGAAGGTAGGGGATTGCCACCGGCCACAGTACATTATCCAAGTATCGTTGGGCCGTCATAGTGCCCTGAATACGAACTAGAGGTGACATGGAATTATACGCAATAGCGCCCCAAACCATTATGCCACGTTGTCGCGCGGTGGGGCGTTCCACAGTTACTGCTGGATTAGATCTGTCTCCACGTCGACGCCACATACTTATGCGGTGACTGTCACTGGATAAACAGAAGTGTGACTCATCTCAGAACACGACGTTTCGCCATTCTGTCATCCACGTCGCTCTAGTCCGGCACCATTCCAAACGTTGGCGTCTATGCTGTGGGGTCAATGGCAGTCTTCTTAGCGGACGCCGTGAGTGCAGGCCACGTGCAACCAACTGACGATAAATGGTTCTGATCGACACGGGAACAACCAGGGTATCTTGCACATGCTGCAGAATCGAAGTACAAGTGACTTGCGGGTCCGCCACAGCTTGTCGGCGGATGCGTCGATCCACGCGTTCTGACGTCACTCTGGCTGCACCAGCACCCCTCAATCTTGCCACATTCCTTGTTCCAAACATGTTCGCCACAGCCGATGCACCGTGCTCACATCCATGTGGGTATCAGCTACGATTTGACGTAAGGACCAACCCCCCTTCTCAGTCCGATCACCATACCCCTCTTAAAATCATATATTTGCTGGAAGTGTCTTCGTTGACGGTGGCCTGGCATTCTCTCCTATTACACGTATCCTCCGAGACAAAAACAAAATTTCTTCAATAATTCGTCTGGCAGAAATAACGACACGAATATTGCCCATTCTGCAAGTTCCTTCCCTTATCTTACTTCACGTGCGTCGGAGAGCTGCGCATTTCACAGCATTCGCATAACTCAGTGACGTGCGTCTACTCTAAAATTTGCATAAATTTCTGACCACTCCTTCTTGGTGTTGCATTTTCAATGTCGAGCAGTGTATATATCCATATGTATATATAATTTGAATAATTTAATACCTTTGTAACACTCAGCAAACAAAAGATAGATGAAAATACCAACATATAATTTAATTTTAAATGCGATTTATTTCGAGAAAAATTATTGTCACGGTGATAATTTAATTTGAGTTCCAATGATTAGTAAAAACAAGTTACAGTACTTACGCAGAAGAGAAATGACACAAACATAACACATAAGCCTAACGATGAGATTATAGTTTGCAAATACCATTAAATTAATAGAAACAGTCAACATTTTATAGATAAGAGAAAAGGAAAAAATTACCAAAGAGATCCGATAAAAGAAAAAAAAAATGAGAATTCATGAATTGAAAATTGGAATTTTAAGTACTAAAAAATAGAAATGTTCACTCATCAGGAATTTGCATTTCTATCAGTAGAGTGCAAGATTTCGGAAAACTGTATAGCTAATTCAAGCCAATATACAGCTCAAGTCTCTATCTTGCAACAAAACAAAATAAAAAAAGGAAATTAAATTAAACATTAACACAAACCAAAATTGATACAAGGAATAAGTATCTTTAAGAAATCCACATGTTAAACGATATATACAGAGATTATACAAATAAACAAGTTGCCAAACGAACATTAGTAAAAAGAAAAGATTAAAGGTAAAGAAACGATTAATCGATTTAGGTGCTACTGAAATGCAATAATTGAATGCATTAAGTGATAGTTATTAATCTTTAAAAGCTAATAACTATATTAAAAAGGTGATTTTTAAAAGGGTTATATAATTTTAACGTTAATCATTTTTAAATATCTGTTGATATTTAACTTTCAACGTAACGTGAGCAAGCGCCACCTTACGTAAAAAAAGAGATTTACTATTAAGTAAATACAGAAAATGTATGATTTAACTAATGTTTACAGTAGTTTAGTTTAATTTTTAGTCTTTAGCAATCTCATCCAAAGACCAACATGTCATGAATAAGACATTATGATTATTGAATTAATTATTATTATTATTATTAATTATTTTATTTTATTTTATTTATTTATTTATTTATTTAATTTTTTTATTATTAAATAGATTTTTTACTTAATGTATAGAATTTATTAAAATTAATGAAACCACCAAATTTGATTATGCATGGAATGAAATCTTAAATGTGACTAATTAAACAAATTTTAAGTTTGAAGAGTTGATGCTTTCATAATATCAATCAGAAAAAGAAGATGTATCCTGCAATTACAATAATACTATGTTTCCTATTTTTTTTTTTATTAAATACATCAACCCTCCCAACCAACCAGCCATATAACACCACCCTTCCTCCTTAATCAAATATCTTCCTTCCCATCCACCACATTTTTTATTTTATTTATTTTTTTATAATAAAGAGTATACATTTTTTTTCTTAGACAGTGACATTTATTGATAGATAATAGAATAAATAAATCGCTTGGAATAACCCATACCAGTAGCAGTTTTAATTAAATGGTTAATATTTTTATATTTGTACTTAGATGAACAAAGTCCATGTATGCGAAATAGGTGATTAAGAATGATATTTCTGTACACAGATAAATGAAGATAAGAATTAAAATGTGTAAATAAATTTACTTTAAAACAAAAATCTTTTCGTTTATCATATAGATCAGTAGAGATTTTACCACCATTAAGTTTAATTTTTAAGTCTAAAAAACTAATGCAATTATTGTTAATAAAATTATGAGTTAAAGTAAGGTGAGAGGGATATTGAAATTTTAATGAAGATGGAGTATAATTATTAACATAAAAAATTATAATGTCATCAATGTATCTGTAGAAAATGACATTATCATTACACAAACTTTGTTCATAATGCTAAAGATATAAGTCAGTTAACAAACTCGAACTACTTCCACCTTGTGAGATACCGACCTTTTGGATATAAATAGCGTTATTATGTAGAATGTAGTTATTATGAATAATGAAATTTAAGAGGGTCTTAAATGAAACTGCACAAAATTATTTAGGAAGAGAAAGTTCACTTTTAAAACGCACATAAAGGTTGTAAATGATTTGATGAAGATCGGTTAAATTAATATTATTAAACAAGCCAGCAAAATCATATGTAATAATATCAGTAACGTTGTTCAGAGTTTGGTCTTTATCTTTGAGTTGATATCTATTTTTATGACAGTAGAAATTGTTGGATTTACTAACTAAGTTATAAATTTGTTTAAGAATGTCTAGGCGGATTTTATTAGCATTATTGTTGTATTACAACCAATAGTGACTGTTCTAAATTTAATAGGATTTTTATGAAATTTAGGAATAAGAACAATATATGGATAGTTGAAATTATTAAATGGAAGCTTAATAATTTATAAAAGCTATGAATTTTTCTATTATTGATTTTAATGTCATTACAGGTGGGATGAATATATATATATATATATATCTTTATTAAGGACAATTATAGCAGCAGGGTAATATTAAAATATATAAAAGTAAAAGGCAAGCTTAGTATGGATTTTATGTTATTATATTTATATTGCTTATGCATAAAATATATTTTTTAAGCAAAACAAAGCATTATTTTAATTATTTTTTTCATCTATATATCAAGAAAAGGTAAATTTATACGAATGCAAAATTGACATTTCTTAAAGAATAAAATAAAGATATTCAATATAAATTTTAAGACTATTATATTTTCTTATATCATTCAAAAATCCGAATCTTTTTAGAATTTTATTAGTTTTTCTTCTTTTTCAAATTAATCCTATTCTCCAATGACAATTTAGATTTCAATTGTTATAATTAAAAGAACAAAATAAAAGTTTAATGCTATATAAGATATATTTTCATGTTACACTTAAAAGATATAATTTATAATTTTTCTGTGAAAATTTCATACTTAAAATAAAATTTTATATATGAAAATTTTATACTGAAAATAAGATTTATTTATATATTTTAATTTATTGGACTGATATTATTATTGAAAATTTTAAATTAATATTTGATAGTCATAAATAGGGAACTTTTTAAATCGAGCTTTATATTCCTTATTTCAACTCTATCATCTCGATTAATTTGCAAATAATTGTTATTGATAAATTTATAATTTAATTTTAGTGCAGTTTCTAGTTTTATTTCAGCTTTTATTACTTGAAAATAATGTACTGGAATTTGCCAGGACTATTCAATAATTCCTTTGAACATGAAACTGTTTATATGGCGGGATGGTGGGATACACTATTTACACATCCCATAACACTTGCTGCTAATAATTTTCAAATACATTTTTATTAAATAAAGTTTTTACAATATAAGAAAACAAATTTAAACTCAAATGCAATTCTGTACTCTCTATTTCTGTTTATTTAAGTATACTTGCCAACATACTAATTAGTAATCCGTAAAATTGTTAGTCCCGCCCTTTTTTTTCACACCACTAATTTTTAAAATAATATTCCTCAAATGCAATTACGATTAAATAAGAAGAAAAATATTCTAAAATTATATTGGTGTGAAAAAGAAGGCGGGGCTAACAATTTTACGGAATACTATTTAGTATGTTGGCAAGTATGTTTAAGGTAGTACAGTAGGGGAGGATAAACACGAAATCTTATCTATATATTAATACGGAAACATAAAATTTCTCTTACGTCATCTTAATTATAAGTGTGGGGAATTAAAAATGGTATCGTTCAAAAAATATCATTAAAGTGAGTTTGAGAAAAAGAATTATTCTCTTATAACGTCATGAAGGCATTAAAAAACATCTTTATTTAAAAACAGTAATCTTTTGTATTTAAAATTCCTTTGAATTCAATCATTTAAACTCCTTACACATAGACAATTTATTAGCAACTTCTATTATGTATATATTACTATATATATTAGCATATATACTAAATTAATATGCATATTAATATATATGTATATAATATATTATTGTATATATATATATATATATATATATATATATATATATAATATTAATATATATACATACAGGTGTTGGACAAAATAATATGAACACTTTCGCTTTTTTACGTTTTGTCAAATATCTTGAAACGTTCTTTAGGAATCATCTTGAAACTTTAGTAGAGTAAAGAACATGTTATACCTCATATTCTTCAGTAAAAGTTGTGTCATGAAAAAGAAAAGGGGACCAGTAAAAAAATAAACAGAAACCATAATTCTCTGGATCACCCTATAAAAGGTAAACCTGCTTTAAATACGCTTTCGCTGTAGCATGTGATTATGAAAGCTTTTTTCATTATCTGTATAAAATTTTATGAGGCTACCACATATATTCATTTCTTTAAAAAATTGCAAAAACAATTTCCACTTTTTTAATTATAACACGTAGCGTATTAGAAACAGTGCAAAGCCATTTTCAGGAAATATGGCATACTACATTAGACACAGCATACAGCAATCAGAATCAGAACTAACTCAACAAAAATCTTAACAGAAAAGCATGAACAGAAACAAAATTTTCGAAAAAGTAATTTAAGAAATTTAAGAAAGGAGGGTGGCAGGAGGCAAGACTTTTGACAGGCCGGTGGAGTTAAACTAGTTTTATGCCGGCAGCACTCCCCTCACACCTTCCAAGACCAGAAAAATCAACAAATTACTCTGAAACGATACCTTATATTACTTGCCATTCGGGAACTCAAATTTCACCAACTTCGATAGCTGACATCACTTCACTTCGGTATATATATATATATATACATATATATATATATATTATAAAACCTTCGAGCAAAAATTTAATAAACTCATCTGGATAACTTTGATCAATGGCTTGCTTGTAAACACGTAAAAAATCATTAATTTTATCGGATGTTTCAGAACTTAGTTTACGTACACGTTTAATCCCTTAAAAATTATTTCTGAAAACGTATAAATGTAAATGTGAAGAAAAATGCGAAAGCTATATTGTATAAAGCTTTATTGTGTAAGCTTTATTGATCTCTTTTGTCATGAATTCTAGAAATTATTTCATTATCTTCGATTTTTAGATTAATATCTAAATAGTCGACATTAATGGGATTACTGTAAGAAAGTTTTAATTTTAAAGAGTCTGAATAAAAGTTGAAATTTACCTTTTCCTTAATAATAGCATTTTAAGTTTAACAAGCAATAAATCGTCAATATACCTTAAACATTTTATATTGTTATTTAAAATTAGGTTCTTTTCATACATATATAAATAAATGTGAGCTAATACTGAACTACAGCTCCCCCCCCCCGCCCCCGAATCTGTCTGTAAATATTATCGCCATCGTATATATAAATCTCTTGAACAACAAAATGAAATAAATTAAAAAAACTCATCCTTATCAAAATCCAATGTACTGAGAGTCTCAAAAAAAAAAAAAAAAAAAAAAAAAAAAAAAAAAAAAAACCTCTCAACTTTGTTTATTAGATCGGACAAATCAATACTATTGTACAAAACTTCAAATCATAAGTAAATAACTCAAACACGTTACTTAAACATTTTAAATTGTCAATAAGTTCATAACTACTCTTAACTATAAATATATTGTTATTCTGTCATCATATATATTATGATGACAAAAAGAATAAGAATGAAAAACAAACGGATGGAAAAGCAAACAACCCACAAAGCCAATTTAATAATTGGTTAATTATTTTTTTTTCATTAATTTTTCACAAAGGAAAAAGAATACTCATTTTAAAATAATTCCAATGAGAATAGAAACATAAAAAGGAGCTTTTTAATGATTGCAATCAGTTATTATTATTATTTTTTAAACTGAGAATAACAATTACTAATGGTTATTATATTACTAAGGTTTATTATGTACTAGCAGACTTTGACCGCTTCGCTTGTCATTATATTGAAATGAATTCTCAAAATACCATACCATTGATAATAATAACAATAATTGCAATCAGTCAAAAAATCTAATTTAAAGGCCACGCTGCCTTCGGTAGCGGTTTTCACACTCGCCACACTTCACAAAAACCCCTTATACTGCATGTTGCATACACGTACCTAACCGACACATTAAAAAATCGGGATCCGGAGATTATTTGAAGCAGAGTTATGTATAAAAAAGTTTTTTTACCCCCCCTCCCCCCCAGCCCCACTTCTGAAGGAAAGAAGTAGGAAGGAATTTTGCAAAATATCTTTATATTATGAGTTAGATACATATAACTGACCCACACATCGAAAAAATCTCCTTCCTAAAATAATTTATTGCAGAGTTACGCATGAATACGTGTTTCCCCCTCACCGCTAAGGGATGGTAGTGTGAAATTTCACAAAATAACTTTGTAGTGTGTGTTGAATATGCATAAGCAGTCCATACATCGAAAATTGCCATTCTAAGATAATTTGAAACAGGGTTACGCATGGAAACATGTTTTTTACGCCCCAACCCTCAAGGTTGGTCGGTAGGGTAGCACGGAATTTCAAATAATCCTTTTGTAGTTTATGTGTGTTGAGTACACATAACCAATCGACATGTCAAAAAATCGCTTTTTTGAGATAATTTTATAGCTGCGAAGTTTTTAAACTTCTAAAATCAGAATTCACACCAGTATTTTTAGATGGAATATTTTATACATATTTTCGACGATTAGCGTTACCGAAATCAGCTATACAATTTTTTCCAGTTTGGAGTCTCTCGCCAAAAACAGTAGAATTTGTATCTATGTAATTTCGAGCAGAATTACTCTTTAAAACGTGTTTTTGCCCCCCCCCCCTTTCCAACTCCCCGCCCTCGAAGGGGAAAGGGGAAATTTCACAAAGTCCCTTTATAGTGCGTGTTGGGAACACATAACCAGTCCGCACATAAAAAATCGCCCAAGTTAGTTCGTAGCAGAGTTGCGCTTGGAAACATGATTTCGCCCCCCCCCTACCCTTAAGGGGGGATAAGGTGGAATTTTACAAAATCCCTTTGTAGTGTGTGTCTTCAGCACGTATAACCAATGGACGTATCAAAAAATCGCTATTCTGAAATAATTTGGAGCAGAGTTACTCTTAATGCTTTTTTTTGGCCCCACCCTCCACCCTTAAAGGGGGGAGAGGGGAAAATTTAGTAAAATCCCTTTATAATGCGTGTTGGGAACGCATAAACTCCCAACACGTAAAAATTAATCTTTCTGAGATAATTTGAAGCAAACTTATGCTTGGAACCATGTTTTTTGCCCCCAACCACTACCCCAAGGGGGGATAAAACAGAATTTTATAATCTCTTTGTAGTTTGTGTCTTGAGTACGCCTAACATATCGACATGTCAAAAAATCGCTATCCTGAGATAATTTGGACCAGGGTTACTCTTATAAGCGTATTTTTGCCTCTCCCCCGCCCTTAAAGGGGGGAGGGAGGGAGAATTTTCGTAAAATCTCTTTACAGCGAGTGTTGGGAAGGCATAAACAACCGACTCATAAAAATTAATCTTGCTGAGATAATTTAAAGCAAAATTATGCTTGGAAACGGGTTTATTGCCCCCCACCCCCACCCCCAAGGGGGAAAGGGGGGACTTTTGCAAAATTCCGTTAGAATGGGTGTTGGACACACGTAAATAAGTCACAGTGTGTGACATAAATTTGTGCTCTAACAAGCTAAGATAACTCCCGGCAACATACACTTACATTTTATTTTATCTTTATCGATTTTTTAAATACTAGCAGGCTTTGACCGCTTCGCTAGTCATTATATTGAAATGAATTCTCAAAATTTCATATCAATATAGAAAAAAAAAATCATTGAAATCAGTCAAAATCTAAAAAATCTTAGAATCTTAATCTTAAAATTACCGCTACCTTCGTTAGCGATTTTTCCGCTCCTCACAACACAAGTCGAGTCTGGAACCCCACAGCCTTTAGTATAGCGCCTTACTCGCTTTATAACACCCCCCCCCCCTCCCTCATTCGTAGAAATCCCTTATGAATTCAGAAATCTTAGTAAATAAATAGAAATATATTAATGTTTCAAACCTATAAGGATTTTTTCGCAAAAAAAAGCTTTTGCAATGTGGTTGAAATAATTGGAACTTCAAATTAAATAGGCAGCATGTGGAAATCGGAAATTTCAACTCTGGAAAATACCTAAAATCTAGTTCGTTGTTTTGCCGACAATTTGCTTCATTTTTACTGTATTCAAATGATCTTTTGATGAAAGTTGTTCAATATATCTAGCTTTTAACCTATGTAATAAAAAATTTTCGATCTTTCACGCATGCGCAGTAAAATGATATTTACTAAAAATGCACATATCTCAACGAATACGCGTAAATTTTATGTTTCAGAATAATGTTTCTCCAATGTTTTGTCAATTTTTCTGCAAGCTTTTAAAATGTTTTGGAAATCCGTTCTAGTAATAAGCAAGACACTTGTCAAAAAATTATTTATTTTTGGAAAACAGTTTATATCTGCCAAAATATTTGTGCAATTCCCGCACCACAACACAGAAATATTTTATGTACAATAATGTATTAAAGTTACAAGTCATTTGTAACCTTTTGTGATACAGGGTGATCCAAGGTATTTTCGCTCTTCTTCAATTTGTGGTTGGTCCCCTAATCGCACTCTGAACTAAATCGATAGAGGAAGCAATGCACTTTTCAATGTTCCTTGCATGTGGGAACCTTCAGGCCATACATATATATATATATATATATATATATAATAATAATAATAATTTGATCCCCCACTGTATATTAAAAGTCACCAGGTTTCAATTTTATACAGCAGCTGATCCTAAAACAAAAGTTTTTTTTTTTTTTAAACATTTGTTCTTAATAATTGTATTTTTGTCTATAATTGATATAAATATTAGAGAGACAAATTTGAGGAAGACAGTATCTCCAATAAAGTAAATATTACAACTGATTAAACTTCTTTACAGTTTTTAGCAACCTAAGTTCGATACCGTACTATTAATAACTCGCGACTCCTGTTTAAAAAACATTCAGATAATCCCCAGCCAAACAGCAAGCATACATTCTAAAAGCTCTCTAAAATTCTTCCAACTAAAAACAGCCAATCAATAATAATAATAATAATCAGCCGCTTAAAAACGTTCCTTTCAGCACAAAAATCCCCTCAAATAGCCCAAGCACAAGGAGGGATGGCAAATAAATGCTGCAGAAAAGTGGAGCCATTTCATACTCCACAGAGTAAAATTTAAATGGCCCGAAACTCGCGTAGCTCATTATCCTTTTTCACAGCACGAGATTTTTTTTTTTTTTCTTTTTGCTCATGTCTCTTCAGCTGAAGACCTATCGCTCCGTTGGTTCACCATTGTGTAGTGCCAGAATACTTTTCTGAATGTCCGTCCAAATGTTTAATGGATGATGCCATTTTACCTCAATGAAGAAGAGTTTATTGTTGTCATTTATTTATTTTTTGGGAATTTTTTTTTTCAGCTCGTTGTAGTGTGTTGTGTTATTCTGTTGTTGTTTGGGTCTTCCTTTTTTTTTTTTTTTTTTTTTTTGGAATGTGCTCAAGTATTTTTTTCCCCTGTCTTGCTTTAAGTGGAATGTGGTATGGGTAATTTATGCAAGATATGTCTAAAAGAGAGCGGTAATGGGATTTTATTGGTAGTTCGGTATTTTATTTTTATTTAAGGCAGCTAGCGTTTCGAAATGAATTTAATATTTCATCTATGGATAATCGTTAAAAAAACGCCATGCTCTTCAGTACATTAAAAATTTTAAAGTGTGAAGCTTTCTCATTAGCACAAGAAGAATAAAAAATAAAATAAAATAAAATAAAAAATAGATAAATGAAAATTTAAAGTAATAATAATAATAAAATGTAATTATGATTTATTATTTAAGAACAAAATAGTACGAATAAGTTTTCAATTAGTGTTCCTTACCCTCCAGGTACTTTGGAATAAAAAAAAATCATTTTTCTTTATTGAAATAAATTAATAATAATAACTAGGTATTGACTCCCGTAAGACTCCTTAAACTTTTGCACAGGATATCTCTGGTCATGCCCATGCATACCAGGTTATTTTTTCCAGAATCAACCAGAAGTAACACTGAGGGGTTATATTTTTGCACTAATATCTTTTGCACAGCTATAAATTAAGAATAATATTACGAAACTTTTATACTGGTGGATTTTTTCCCCAGAAAAACTCCTAAGATGTAAATTAATGGAGAATAAATATTAACGGTAAAACTGTTATAGAACAGTGACATTTTATCCAGTAATAACAAAAATACAATAAATAAATAAATAATAAATGAATAGATAAAAAATTAAAACAATAAAACACTAAACCTATTTTTGCTTTCTTATTAAAAAATATGGAATTTCACCTAAACAGAATTTAATTTAGTCCGACAGTACTTGTTATTATCTATTCTTCCATATATATATATATATAGGCATGCAGCGAATGTGTTTCCTTTTCCTAGCAACGGTTACTTTATTCACTTTTAATTTCTTTGGTGTAGCTACAGCAAAGGAGCTCCTTGATGGCATTTAAATTTTTGCTGTCCTTTTGACAAGAAATTAAAATCAAATTTCAAATTTCGCTAAGAGGTTTGCTGAAGCAGTTCCATTACTTTAACACGTTTTTTTTTTTTTTTTTTTTTTTATTTAAAATAATCTGGTGTGTCACTCACACGACTTTCTCTTATCCTGAAATTTAATACTATAAATACAGATTGAAGATTAAGGGATAAGATAACGAGTACTGTTGTGTAACTTACGCTAAAACAAATCAAATTAGGCTTCGGAACGGCTTTTTTTGACAAATAATGCTGAGTGTCGGGGGCTACCGCTCCCTCAATACCCCGTTTCATCATTGTACCTATATTTATAAAGAATTCGAATCTGTCATTAAATTCAAAAGTTCATTTAAAATTATTCAGACAATTTTCACACGCAACGTTCCTTGAAACCTATCAACCTTCATCCAACTAGATCAAACGTTAAAAACTTGACTTTGGTATTCAGAAAGCCTAAAAATGTGTAAATATATATATATATATATATATATATATATATATATATATATATATAACCAAGCGATAAATATTTAGCTTTAGAAAATGCATTATTTACCATATGGCTATGAGGAATTGATATAATTTTCTGTGCAGCTTTCCTGGACATGGCAAAATATTATAGTAAAGCACTTCCACTAACAATAAAAAGGAACGTTATGGCTTAAATATAGGCAGCCCTGTATATCTTCTGAAGTTTATGAGCACACCATATGGTGCACAATGCACATACATATAATACTTGTATATTAATAACACACATCACAACCTGAAATACACTTCCATCAATTTCCCAGTATTGTCGCACTATAATCTAATTCCTTTGTGTAATCCTGTAAACGAACAGTGAATGATTTCCATACCATATTCTACATGAAACATGTTTTCACGCATACGAAAAATATATATTCGTTTCATTTGGTTCAGTGTAGTCTATAGATGTTTAAACTCTACTTACCTGCAGTTTTCCCCATAGACGTAATCTATTTGAATTCTCTCTTGGATGTTCCTGTACATGAACCATTCGCTTGATCTAAACGAAAAATTTTGTGTAGCATACCTATATCTACAAAAAAGACACTTAAAATGTACAAAAAAGCCAAGCTCAAAGAAAGAGAATTGATTAAAGTTGTGTCTAAAAAGGGTGTGATATCAAATTCCCAAGCTTACATTCAAATACTTATTTAATATTCCCTTTTAACTAAATTTTCACATGTGAATCAAGTGCCTTATGATATGTTGAAAGAAATCCTTCTTTCCTGTACTAAATACATCATAGCGTGTTTCTGAAAAATATTATTATTATTATTTATGTATGATGGGCTTGGCGGCCATCTTTCAATGTTTTACGTTAGTTTGAATTCTATAAATCTCATCAATTATAGGATGATTTGGTTGATTGGTTGGTTAATTGAGTTTTATATCGCACTAGTGCTGCGCAATGAGAAATAATTATAGGATGGGAGGATGGGAGTGCGCCAAGCTTAACACTGTTAAAACTTAAATTGATTCAACTTGTGTGCTTAAAGGGGCTTTTGCGATGTTTTTAATGCATTTTTTTTTCTTTTTTAATCTGAATATTTCAACCCCTGTTGAATGGAATAACCATATTATTTTTACGAGATATTTATTCCAAGAAGCTAAATTCAAATTGGGTAAATATAACGGGGGGTGGAAGCTTCTATGCTCCCCCCCTCTCCTTCATATTTTTACGTTAATTTAAATTTTTATATTCTTTATTCCTGGCATTTATAGGATGGAAGTGCACTTAATACTAAATAATTATAAGAAATCATATTATCGAAATATTTCTGTCTCTGCTGAATGGAATAGCAAAATTAATTTTATATGAGATATATTTTAAGAAACTTCTTTCAAATTGTGTGAATGTTTATTCATTACTTGAAAGATGGCCGCCAAGCCCATCATACATAAATAAAAATAATAATATTTTTCAGAAACACGCTATGATGTATTTAGTACAGGAAAGAAGGATTTCTATCAACATATCATAAGGCACTTGATTCACATGTGAAAATTTAGTTAAAAGGGAATATTAAATAAGTATTTGAATGTAAGCTTGGGAATTTGATATCACACCCTTTTTAGACACAACTTTAATCAATTCTCTTTCTTTGAGCTTGGCTTTTTTGTACATTTTAAGTGTCTTTTTTGTAGATATCATTTATTTTTTTAAAATAGTTTTTATATTTGCTGGAATTAACCTGATACTTTACATCAGATATGTCCTGGATTTCAACTCAGCTTTCGTGCGATGTTGTTCTTTGCGTTAAACTGTATTACAAAGTTTTCTTTGCGTTAAACTTTCCATAATTCTGGTTGCTAGACATTATCCATGGGTTTTCTATGCAGACTAGTATGTCGTGTCCATCAAAAACTTTCTTCTACATTTTCCTATACATATTAACGCAGCACAAATTATTTATTATTTTTTTCATTATAAATGCTGAATATTATCAACTCAGAGAGGTATTGTTGCACAAAATGTCCAACGGAAGTAAATTTGCACCATGCAGATGGCATCCTTTCAGTTCTAAAAAAAAAAAAAAATGTAGTATATGAGATCCACTTATCGGCCGATAGGCATCGAGATTGAATCAGCATAATGTTTCATAATGGCATTTTCACATATTAAGTTTTGTTTCATTATATGCAACAGAACCTTTCCTTAAATTGCGAAAATCGCTGTATAGCAGCGCCACATGTTGAGATATTGGTACAAAAGTTGATAAGCACTATAATTTGTAACAATGTAAATTTATTTCTAAATTTATGCAATTCCATTGGTTACGTGCTAACTCCGACGTGCCATCTCCGGACATAGTCAAAGTCCCTCTTTGTAAGAGATTAAAGTGTTGAAAAATTCCCATTTGCGCGACCAGAAGTTGCAAGACCGGGCTTGCAGGGGATTTCGTCCTTTTTGACTTGATAATCTGAGAACGCCTGTAAGTCTGTTCCGCGGCAATCCCTACCACGGACGTAAAAAGAAAAAGAAAAAAGAAACACTGGACACCCCTACGATCGCTGTGCATGAATCTGAGAACGCCCGTAACTCGATTTTGCAGCAATCAGTATCACGCACGTATGTTCGCTTCGCTCACATGAAAACAAAAAAAAAAACATCACTGGACACCCCTGCCTCGCTGTGCATGAATCTGAGAACGCATGTAACTCGTTTTTGCAGCAATCAGTATCACGCACGTATGTTCGCTTCGCTCACATGAAAACCAAAAAAAACATCACTGGACACCCCTGCCTCGCTGTGCATGAATCTGAGAACGCATGTAACTCGTTTTTGCAGCAATCAGTATCACGCACGTATGTTCGCTTCGCTCACATGAAAACCAAAAAAAACGTCACTGGACACACCTGCCTCGCTGTGCATGAATCTGAGAACGCATGTAACTCGTTTTTGCAGCAATCAGTATCACGCACGTATGTTCGCTTCGCTCACATGAAAACAAAAAAAAAACATCACTGGACACCCCTGCCTCGCTGTGCATGAATCTGAGAACGCATGTAACTCGTTTTCGAAGCCATCACTATCACGCACGTATGTTCGCTTCGCTCACATAAAAACAAAAAAAAAAAAAAAAATCACTGGACACTTCTACCTAGCTGTGTATGAATCTGAGAACGCATGTAACTCGTACTATTCTTGTATTTTTACTTTATTCGCGCAAATGGGAATTTTTCAAATTACTTAAAACTAGTAAATTTATCGCCAAAATTCAACTTAGCTACATTTCCGGTCAATAGACTTTAGGGAGTGGGCCAAGTATAAAATAATCCTTTTAAGACACATTCCTTCAACACTTTAATCCCTTACAAAGAGGGACTTTGACTATGTCCGGAGATGGCACGTCGGAGTTAGCACGCCACCCATGTATTAGTTACTCAGATATAGCCTTCTCTGAAATTGCGGCAATCACTGTATAGCAGCACCATGTTGAGCAATTGACACCAAATATTGATAAACGCTATTATACATCAAGGTTCAATTGCATATAAATTTATATGTCATTCTGAGCAGTAGCTCCTGATATCTAGTTGGAACAAAACTTTCGCCACACACATAGAACACACACACGCAAATAGAAATTTTCTAAAAATAGTCAAATTGTTTTCAGGAGCTCTTACAACGTACTAAACTTACTAAAAACCGAAAGTCGAAATTCATTTCAATAAAATGACAAGCGAAGCGGGCAAAGCCTGCTAGTATACTATATAGAAGGAAGTAGAAATCTTTATGCATCATAATTATCATTGCCAGATTGAATTGAAGGATATTAAAATTGGATACTATATCGTGTACTGACTTTCTTATTCTAAGGTATGAAAAATATTAAAAAATCAGCAATTCAAGCTATAGATTTGAAACAAATGTTATTCAAAAATGTATTCATTTCTGTTTTCAGGGATATAAAATTTAAAATTGTACAAAATAATAAAAGCAAAGATTCTTTGGTTAAAAAAATAACTTATAAAAAGAAAAAGCAGCTCAATTTGAAATTAATACTTTTCGGGTAAACTGAGATGAAGCAATTTCATATTTGCCGATTTATGTCTCTTTGGCGATATTTAACAGTTTTTCAGCAATTAAGATAGGAAATTTTGATTTTTAAAAGCTAAATTTTATAAAAGTTCCTAGATTAAGTAATTGTCTATCTGAAAAACCAGTTTTCAAAGAATTGTGCACATTTATGAATTCTCTAGCTTGTTTTAAAAAAAATTTCTTGGAGAAGAAATTTTTTCAAAAAGTTGTCAAAACATCTAATTTTACGCTAAATTGAAAATGCTCCCATTTTTTTTACTTATTAACTTAGAAAGTTCGTTTTTATCTCAAATTAAAGATCTTGTTGATACGAATATTTTACTTTTTGTTTCATTTTACTGCGATATTTGGTTCGTCCAATATTTAAAACTTTACGGAAAAAAAATGTGCCGATTTAACATGGGAAAGTTGGTTTCTGTATAATAAGCATTTAACGATCTTGGGTTATTTCTGTCGATTTTATTATTGGCGCGTTCTGCTTTGTGTTAGTGGTAGTTTGTTTGTTTTGCATTTCTCTGAGCTTGGCTTGGCAAAACGACCGTTTCTGCTTGATGATACACATTTAGAATACCAAGTTTGAAGAATTTTTGATATAATCTAATAATCTGGACAGATACAGTGACAAACTTTCAGTTTTGTATGTGTTAAATAAAAAGATAAATATTTGAATGTTCGTTAAAGGTGATAGATAAAAATTGGGGATGGCAAAATCACCGTCTGAAAGAAATAGTACGACCAGTCGTACTGAAATAATCTGGTGTGTCACTCACACGACTTTCTCTTACCCTCAAATTCAATACTATAACTACAGATTGGATATTAAAGAGTAAGATAACGAGTACTGTTATATAAACCTATATTAAAACAATTCAAATTAGGCTTCGGAACAGCTTTATTTAGCAAATAAGTCTATACGAAGGGAGTTATTACCCCTCGCAACCCCCCATCTCATTATTGTGCCTACATTTGTATACAATTCAAATCTGTTATTAAATTCAAAAGTTCATTTAAAATTATTCAGACAACTTTTACACACAATGTTCCTTGAAACTTATGAAATTTGAACAAACTTTTCTAGTAGCAAACGTATTAACTTCAAAATACAACATTTGGATCGCCTGAAACTATAAACTTTTAATTTACTCTAACATGCACAGGCAAAGATTAAACGTTAAAAACTTGACTTCGGTATTAAGGAAGCCTCAAAATGTGTGTATATATATATATATATAAAGTTATAAATATTTAGCTTAAAAAAATACAGTATTTATCACATGGCTATGGGCTATGAGGAAATTAATTCAATTCCTGAACAGCTTTCCTGGACATGGTAAAATATTATAATAAAGCACTTCCACTAACAATAAAAAATAATGTTATGGCTTAAATATTGGCTGCCCTGTATATCTTTTCAAAGTTATGTACACTTCACATAGTGCACATAACTATAATCCTCTATTAATAGCACACAGTGAACAACCTGAAGTACACTTCCATCAATTTTCAAGTATTGTCGTACTATAATCTGTACGAACAGTGAATGATTTCTATACCGTATTCTACATGAAATATGTTTTTACGCATATAAAAAGATATATATTCGTTACATTTGGTTTAGTGCAGTCTATAGATGTTAAACTCTACTTACCTGCAATTTCCGCCATAGACCTAATGTATTTGAATTCTCTTGGGTGTCCTTGTACACGAACCATTTGCTTCATCTCAACGAAAAGCTTAGTGTAGCATCCCTATATCATACACATTTAGAATACCAAGTTTGGACTTTCTGCTAGTATTTGTTCTTCAGATATGCTGATAACAGACACACAGACAGACACACACACACAGACCAACCTCTAAAAACACTATTTTTGGATTCAGGGGACATTGAAACGTGTAGATATAACAAAAACTCAATTTCGAAAATTTGACCCAAAAACAATATTTTGTCTGCCTTATGTGTAAGAGAAAGTTAAAAGAAAGATACAGCCACTGTGTTCGTATTTTATTTACCTTGGAATGGCAACTAAATTAACTTATTTTTTTTTTTTTCTTTATAATTTATACATAACATTCACTCAAAAATTCCATTCAAGATAATATTAACATAAAGTCAAGTGGAACAAAACATGTTTTTTTTTTCTTAACTGTTATAGATCTAGATAAAATTTTAATTTAATAATATATGATATTATTTTTCTTTAAAAAAAATATTAATAATATTTATAATAATAATAATAGATTACACATTATATATTATGTAATAAAAGTATTATATGTTGCGTAAATTAATATCGATAAGAATGTTAGAAAATATAGATTTATATTAGCATTATGTAAGCAGACATTTCTAAAAAAAAAAAAAAAATCTTTGAGTTTATCATATACTTAATTCTAATTGAAAATTATGACAAAATTGTTTTTACATCTAAGAAATTCATTTCATTTCATTTTAGAACAATTTCATTAATAGGAACTTCATTAGGATAATTAACAGGCCAAACAAATTATTGTTATAATTATTTAAATAAAATAAAGTAATACAATGAGTAAACCTACATAATTTAAAATTAGTACAAAATAAATTTATTTAATAATAACATAACTATAAATAAGCTAGCATAGTAAAGGTGATTCTACCTTGTGGCTATCTGACTCGAAGTTTTTAAATTACATTATTAACTATAATTATGAAGTAATATGAACGTAGTTAAAATTTTGGAATCTGATAATTTATTTTATCAGTATGCTTTTTTTTTTTTTTTTTTTTTTTTTTTTTTTTTTAAGTAGGACATGATTTCATTTGTATCTTCAATATCTATATTATTTAAAAAAAAAAATCCAAGAAATAAATTTAGTTCATTTTTTCTGTACTACAGCTTGAAAATAAAAAATCATTTTTTCGAAATTCGAAGCAAATATAAAGGTTGTGAACTTCCTGAATGTAAAAATCCGGTTTAAAAAATATATGTATAAAACAGTTAATGTAGTTAGGATATACGTTCTAATTTATTTATTTATTTATTTATTTATTTCAATATCTCATCTTGCAACTTTTATTTATTTTTTTTTTGTAAATATAAAATAGTCTACATCTGTTAATCTTCAGAAAAAATAAATAAATAAAAAGTTAGTTTTCACCAAATAACATTTTAAAATAAAAATTCAGAGCTGGCGGGGGGGGGGGGGGGGGGGATAAGAAAATAAGAAATTCTTATCAAGTTATGTGAGAAAAAATGAAAGCAAAACTTAAAATATTGTGTTGCTGTAGTCTAGGTGAAATGAACTTTTTTGTTATACTAGTTATGCGTGTTTCATTACAATGATATTTTTGTAAATTTGTGAGTATTTATCGTGAGCTTTTGAAAGTATTTTTTTTTTTTTTTTCAATTTTTAACTTTAGAAATATACTCGTATACCATTTAAGATCTTTTCTTTCATGTGAATTCTTCATATTTTATAATAAACTACTGGAGAATTAAATTTTTCTGGTTTATATTCATAAATGCAGCCTTTCCATTTCCCGAGTTTAGATACTTTTATGAATTCTACAAACATTCAGAATATTCCCATCATTTGAATTAAAATAAACTTCTTTCCTTTTATTTAAATGAACACATTGTATTGTTGTGTCTTTTTCAGGAATGTTTTTGGAGGTTTTAGTTGAATGCTCACCATTATTTTTGGTTATTTATCGTCATTAGAAAAAAAAAAAAAAAAAAAAAAAAAAAAAAGGCGCGACATCGAAAACTATAAACTACGTTTATATGCATAAAAATGAGACACTGAATATTTACAACAATGCTTGCTCTTCCTAAGAAGAGAGAAAAACATTTTGAATTAAAAAAAAAAAAAAAAAAAGGATACACATTTAAAAGAAGAAAAAAAGTGTACGTCCATGCCATGTTGCATGTTCTCATTATGTATGCAATGCTTAACACACATACACTCGGAATAAGAAATGATTCCATGAATCCTGTATTTAAAAATTCCTCCTTTGCTGAATAATATAGTATATGTTAAAATGTAAGAAAATAAATGAATAAATAAATCTTTGAGGTTCAAGAAATAAATAAGTAGAAAAAAATAAAATAAAGGGGGCATTAAGTACAAGCAACCCGAGAATAAAAAGAGGGGGAGTGGTAGAGAAAAAGAGAATTAAACAGACATCGAAGGAAATAGATGAAGAAAAGAACGTATATATTTTCAAAAAAGAACGCCCATCGATACTTTTTATTTTTTGTTAAGATCGGGGAGTTAAAAATTTTTTTCTTCGCGTTTGGAGCCTACCTTGCTTCGTTAGGCGGCCTAGTTTAAGGAGTGATGGAGGAACAGAGAAAGAAATCATTAGTTCAGCCTCTGACAGTCCCTAGATGCTTCCCAGCATCTTTTAACTACATGCACAGCGGCAACCCTTGAGGTCCATGTGGAATGAATAGGAACCGCTTTTGGCACGTTAGTTCACCGCCAAATTTTGATCGGATGACTACTTTCATTAAAGTGTGGCGGAAACTTTCTTTCTGCCGAAAGAGGAGGGGGAAATGTAAATTAATGCGAAAGACTAAAGAATTTTTAAGAATGAGGGATAGGATTTTGAATTTGCATTTAATTCTAGACTAAAGAAGTGATTGCACAACGACAATTGTTCATTTTCATAATCCATTCCAACAGTACATATCAATAGTGCATTTTCAGAAATTCCAATCTTGTGAACTAGTTCGGAGTGACCAGTCACAATACGACAGCGTATTTTGGACCACATCGATTGTTCTTCGTGATTATTCTAAGAAGGAAAAAAACACGTAGCAAAATTTTTTTTATTTGGTATCCAGTTTTAATATATATTTGAGCACTAGAGGTTCATTAAATTAATGAAAAATACATAATTTTGGCATAGTAACAGAGAAACTCAATGTGATAAATGTAAAACTAAACGTAATTTATTTTCAGCACGAAAAGATGAATGTTAAATTAATGAAAATTAGTCATTTTCAAATAATCATAAAAAAAACTTATCAAATTGAATAATTTCTTTCTTTCTTTTTTTTTTCTTTTTGTTAAGCTTTTGAAAAATAACATCATTGTTATTGCTATTCTCTGTTTCTCATGAACTAAACTAATTATTAAATTTAAATGGTTATTAACATTTTCCTTTGATTTAAGAAATAGTCAATAAAATCACTGTTACATTTTTTTAAACTACTGGAAGAAAATAAATGCAAAACGAAACAGCTTTGAATGACATTTCGATAGAAAAAAGAGATTAGGGAGATTCGCGCACAGAAATCGATCTGACAAGTTCAATTTGTCATCGACGAGAAAATTTCTTATCACTGGTAACTCGCTCTTCTCTGGAAGAAAAACTGTTACAGAATGCAAACTGCATTGACCATTTCTATTAGATGTCCTGAGACCTTTTTTCTGAATGGACATAAGCGACTCTGGCAAAAATATAGGCCTCGGACATTTAATTAAATTCTATCATATGGAGATTTTTTTTTCTAAAGAGACTTACTTAAATATTTTAATTTTATACTTAAAATTAAAAAGACCCTAATGGAGGGTACACCACTCAGGTCTAGGAATCTCGCGTTGTCAGCTTGCTTTAACCCTGACTGCCAATACCCCACCACTTAAAAATGTTCCTGAGCCTTTCTTTTAATGACTCAGCTATGAATATGTCTGCCTTCATTTTATTTTTATTTATTTATTTTAACTCTTTAATAACTGATTTCTTTCAGGACTCTTGAGTTTAGAAGAAGTGAACTATCGGAATATGAAATGCTCAGACCTGAAACTCGATGGTTAAAATGAGTGACATTGTACATATATATATATATATATATATATATATATATATATATATATATATATATACATATATATATATATGAGTGTGTGTGTGTGTGTTCGAAATTGTGCATAACCGGAATTTCGCACTACTTTCTTTTCGAACGATTTCGAAAAGGCCATCTTTTCCTCTCCCATCATTTTATAAAATCTAACCTCACTGAATCTCTTTTCATCTTTTGCTATGTCGTCAAATTAAGGCACTGATGTTACAAGGCCGTAGCTGTAAAATTATTGTAACATCATATTGCTAGTAAATCTGCAAAAATTGTGATTTTTTCTTCTTTTTTTGTAATATATATATATAGTTAATAGTGATGCTACAGAATTCCACTGAAGTGCTCTCGGAAAGCAATCATCCTGCGCATGATGTTGCTAACCAACATTGTTCTTAGGGTGTTTGGGCTTGATATAAAGACTGCGAGAACATTGTATAAAGACTGTGAAATTTGTACATTACCTGAATGAACTTTGTAATTAGGCTTCCACTTGGCACCGGTCCTCTTCACTTTCATGCAACTTTGTCGCCTTTTGTCGCGGGAGAGCTCTGCTCTGGCGACCTTTGTAATTTTTTTTTTTTTTTTTTTTTTTGTTATTTGCTATGCAATAAACAACGGGGGAGGCTTAACCTTTGGAGACGGGCTCTTCTGAATCTCCACAGTGGCTTTGGAGCCCCTCTCTAAAGGTTAAAAACGCTCAAAACCACTGCATAGTGGTGAGCGGCTTCTTTCCGTCTTAGAATCTTAGAATATAGTTAATAGTTAATAGTTAATTACATTTAGAAATGGTTTATTTCTGTTTTTTTTTTTCATTTTTGAAAAAAAAAATATATATATATATATATATATATATAAATAATAATAATAATAATAAAATAAATAAATAAAATTATTTATTTTAAACATTTTTATATTTTTATTATAATAATTTATTTTATTTTAGGTTTTACTTAATGATTATATGGAAATACACTCAAAAGATATATTTTTATTCAAAATACTTTTCTTTTATACAATATAAAATTTCTACACATACGTTTATTATTATTTTTACTATTATTATTTTAATGGCTGATATGATCAGAGACATGCAAACCGCTTTTAATGGCATATTGTAGTAAAGCTACATAAACGTCTTGAGATTTATGTATAATACGAAATTCATATATATGATGTAGTCGATTTACTAATTTCACAATGATTATATATTAATATTGTACGAGAATTTTTGTTTTGAAGTACTTGAATCATCGCTACTATGTTAATTTTTATGAACAAGAAATTTGAGGAACATTCAAACAGATTTTTTCAATATTTTTAATTTTTAGTTTATTTTCAAATACACCAACTGTTAATAACTATAATTTCTGAATTTTTGACTGTCATTGACTTACATAACATAATTATGTATAAAAGTACGATAAAGATTTATTTATTTATTTAAAGTAGCTAGTTAATGTGGATTTGCACATTCATATATTTTATTTTTAATTGATGCATTTATTAAGCTCTTCAAGTTTCAAACCTATTTCATTTATGACTTTATTTGCTTTAAACACTATGTTTAATAAATTTATTGTCTTAGTTTAACTAGTATTTTCTACAATGTTTTTTGAGGATGATGTGTCTTTTTCTAATATATAGTCATATCTTTTTCGCAATTTTAACATTTACATTTTACTCTAGCTTCAAAACATTAAGCTCTTGTGCCATTACTGCTGAAGTTATTGTTATCACTCGACTGTAGTTTTAATAAGGCTCTAAAACTTCATTTGTCTTTTATAAACTTAAAGTTTGTTGAAAGAAATGACTTTAGTGATACTAATGAAACCAGTAATATAAGAAATCTTTACACACTGCTACATATAAATTCTAGAAGCATGCAAATAATAAATTAATTGATATAGAAAATCTAATTAAAATATTGGAAATACTGCTTGTATAGGTGTAACTGAGATATGGAGATTAGATGAAATTATTAATTATTTGAATTATTACTTTCATCACAAAAATCAATAGTTTTTTTATGATAATTATTATTATACTAACAAACAGAAATAGTGGTAGAGGTGGGAGTGTTTCTATTTTTGTCATAAAAGTCTAAAACAGTTTATACCTGCTCATATTTTTACTTTTAATAATGAAGTGTGTGAAATAGTTACAATTGAGAATAATCAAATTTTAGTCTCTGTCATATATAGACCTCGTGTGTGTGTGGGGGGGGGGGGGGGGGCTGATATTAATCAGTTTATAATACTTATGGAAAAATTCTTCGCCTTTTTAAATACAGTAGAAGATCTTTATAACGCAAAGCTAAAAACACAAGGTTTTGCGTTATATAGAATTTTGCATTATATAGATCACATTTCACACATCGTCAAACTTACCTCGTAAACATGGCCAAATATGTCTGAAACAAATCAAAACAGAGTAGGACATTTTAAAGTTACATTTCTTGGAACAAAAAATTGGGTGGATAATAACTTTCATTCTAAAATTTACTTTATAAAGATAGTCCATATATGCCTGTACAAAATCATTTATTATACTGATCACTTTTTTCATTAAAAATCTCTGAATTAAGCAGATAAAGAAAAACAAATGTATCACACTTACTTCTCAACAAAGTAACAGTTTTTTAGGAAGTATTTAACTGCAAAATTTATTGTTTATATCCAAGAAATTTTGCATTGTATAGAGAATTGCATCATATAGAATTGCGTTATAAAGATCTTCTACTGTAGTTCTAAAAGATAGGTCTGCATCCTAGGGTATGTGAATAATGATTTTTTAGATACTAACTGATGATTTAGTATTTGTTGTGGTTTACATAAATGTTATCAATGGTCCAACAAGAATTACTGAAACTACTGCTACACTTTTCAATACTATTCTTACCAATTTTACAGATCTCGGGCATAATCGAATTATGTATATATGACCACTTACCAACTTCCATTCAAATAAATTCTGAGCTCCTTAGTAATAACTTCAATGATTTAAAGCTAAAAATTGCACTATGACATTTATTAAATTAGAAATTCCAGTTTAACTAGCATTTATAATTTTAAATTGTTTTTGATAAATGTAAACTGGAATGAATTACTAACTCACAGTGATATCAATGTAAAATTTAGTGACTTCTTAAATATAATATCTACTGAATATAATATATTTTTTCTTTTAATTAAAATAAAAAAAAGTAAAAAACTTAGAAGGCCATGGATGACAAATGAACAATAACTAAAGAAAATTAAACAAAAAAATATAATGCTTTATGATTTCCTGAATAGTAAATGCCATTGAATATTTAATGAGTACAGAAAATTTAGGAATAGTTTATAAAAGGAAATCTTTTACGCTAATAGAAATTATTATAATAAAATGTTTGAAGATAAAACTAGAAAGGAATAATGGAAATCAATGTACAAAATGAAAAGAACTTTGAAAAAAAGAAAAAAAAAAAAAAAAAAAAAAAAGGAACTTTCAATTACCTTAATTAAGTCTTTAAATAATTTCAATGATTATTTTTCCATAGTAAGTAAAAAACCTTGTTAAAGGAAAAACTAATAATAATGTAACTAATGCCTTGACCTTAAATTTTAAAGATTTTATGCATAATAAACTGATCCGTAATTCATTCCTTCTTAGCGAATTTACAACAAAGAGTAAAATAATAAATGAACTTTAAATTAACAAGGGTCCAGAACATGATGGGATACACCCAAAAGTTATCGAATCTTGTAAAAGTGTGCTAACTGCAATTCTCATTTACTTCTTTAATGATATTACAAGAGAATCAACTGTTTCTGTCTGTCACAAAATTAGTAAAATTGTTTAAAATTCTGGTGATCCTAAAGGATATATCTAATTACAGGCCGATTGCGAATTTGGTCTGTATTTGATATTTTTTTTTTTTTTTTTAGAAATTCTTATATAACAGGGTTTATGATTTTTTTTTTAATTTATTTATTTATTATTATTATTTTTTTTTTTTTTTTTGAAAAACGTAATATTTTACACTATAATCAATACGGTTTTAGAAAAGGTAAAACTACCGTAAAAAAGGCAAAATTTAATGAGGTCACAGTTCGAAGAGCTTTAAAATATACAGAAATACCCCGGATATACAGTATACCCCGGATCTTTCACCTTGTAAGTCAAAGATCCGGGGTTCGACTCCCAGTCCAGGCATTATTTTCACTCAGTCGGAAAAATAAAATTTCATTAAAAAAATATGATTTTCTTCCAATCAGTTGATTGTGATTTTAATAAAAATTGTATTTCTTTCTCCCATTGTTTAATGGTGTTTTCCTTTACATGCGGCTTATTTCTGTTGATCTATCTAAATGATAGACCAGATGTTTCTGCCAAAAGGTTGTCTGAGTGAGTAATACTGACTGGTTGTCGGCCTGAATAGCTCAATTGGTAGAGCCTTGACCTTGTAAGTCAAAGATCCGGGGTTCGACTCCCGGTCCAGGCATTATTTTCACTCAGTCGGAAAAATAAAATTTCATTAAACAAATATGATTTTCTTCCAATCAGTTGATTGTGATTTTAATAAAAATCATACAGAAACTAATTTAGATTGCAGTAGTATAGTTTTAGGACTCTTTTTGGATTTGCCCAAGGCTTTCGATGTAATTGATTAAGCAATTTTAGTTAAGAAACTTCATTTTTACGATATTAGAGGTTTAGAGATTCTGAAAATAAATTATTTCCTAGTGATTTACAAAACAGAAGACAGGTTGTTCAGATTGATGAGGAAAGATCTTACTTAACTACTAATTCCTATGGGATTCCCCAGGGTTCTGTCTCAGGACCTTCGATTTTATTATTATTATTATTATTATTATTATTAATGATTTGTTTTCATTAACCAATGAGGCATTTATTTTATCATATGCAGCTTTTTCAAACATAAAAATGACAATGAGATAATCAATCTGGTTAACTCAATTTTGCCATAGATATTTAACTGGTTTAAAATTAATAACCTTTTTGTTAATTATTTTCATAATAAGATTTATTTTCATAATAAGAGTAAAAGAGTGCTGGAAAGTAATTTAACATTTCTTGGTAATATAATTGAATACACTGATAAAGTGAAATTTCTTAGAATAGATTTCCAAAACAGTCTCATCTGGAATGATCATATACAACTTCTGTGTAAAAGAATCGCTATAAGAATTGGTATAATTAATAATTTACTTAATATCCTGCCATTAAAACTTATTACATCTTATATTATGCATTTATTTATTCTAACTTAAGTTATACTACTCTAATTATGGGGTTACAGCATGGGATCAAACGACAGAAAGTAACATCTATAGAATCAATATTCTCTTACGAAAGTTTAATAAAAATTAAAATTTACTCAAGCAGTATAAACCGTTTACGATTAAGCAAGAAATTATTTTTTTTTAAACATGCCACTTAATGTTTGAAAGAATAAAACTAAATAAATTCGTTGAAATTATAGATGTGAATAGTATATCAACACACTCGCATGATACAGGATATAAAAAAATACAGTTCCTGCGTTTGCAAAAATGTATGTTTAGGGGTTTGACTCCAATGGTCCAAGATATTGAATAGTTTACCAGAAAATTACAAATAAATAAATAAATAAATAAATAAATAAAAGATAAAAAAACTCTAAATATTCATTAAAAAAATATTTAACTAACCTTATTAAACGTATTATTTAACCAATTAACTTCTTTTCATTTAATAGTTAAATAATTATTTATATGCTGTTTGGTGAACTTATCACGTATGATTTTTCTTTGGTCTTTCTCCTTCCTTGTAAAATTATACTCTTCTGTGTAAATATTATGGCTTTAAATTTGTATGATTTTTCTTTAGCCTTTCTACTTCCTTGTAATGCAATACCTTTCTGTGTAAATATTATAGCTTAAATTTTTTTTTTTTTTTTTTTTTTCTTTTTTTGCTCGTAGAATTTATTTTTTAACTTTGTAAAACAGTCTATATATCTATATATAATTATATAATTATATAATCTTATGTTATTTATACTGTATTTTTCTAATTTTTTTGGCTGTTTTATTGTTTGTTTTTCATTATATATTTTTTTGTTCTTTTTGTATTAAGTCAAATCTGCGGCATTTATAAACTTAAGCAGATTTACATTATACTTTTCCTTCATTAAATATGTTTTGTCTATGCGCCTATAATTATCAATGTATCGAATATGTTGAATAAAAATTTATTCTGATTCTGATTCTTGAAGGTGTTCTACTCATTTAAATCTATCTATTTATCTATCTTATACATTCATAAAAAGGAAGCACTGAATTCATTAAAATTCTATACTTTCGGTTTTTAGCAGTTTTATTTTTGCAATGATGTTGGTCTGTGTAGAAAATTTTTTGTAGCAGCTCTAAATTAAGCATTAATGCAAATAATTTTATGAAAATTTATATATCTTGCATCTTGACATAAAATTGGTGTAATCAGAACGCGAAGTCCTCGTCCTTTAATCGTCAATAGCTATAAAACGAGTGGTTGAATTGAACATAGATATTAATTTAAAAAATGTTATAGATATGTTTTCTTTCTTTTTTCATTTTTAAAGGGGGAAAACATATGCATGTTTGACACCCTTCCTAATTTGACCATAGAAAAAAAAAAAGTTAATCTCATTAGACTTATGTCGTCATTTTTTCTTAGTATATCATTGAACTGAGTCTTGAATGAACTGAGTCTTAATTGAACTGAACTTAAATATTGTCCATTTATAAACCTTATTTTATATTTCATTTTGCACGCGCGTTTTTTATTTCTTAATTCAAAATTATATAAAAAAAAAGCTTTTTCGATACTGTCCGTCGTATTGAAACTGATTATTATTCATTTTCTTTTCTTTTTCTTAAAAAAAAAGAGAGAGAGAGAGATTTTGGATGAAATTCTGGCAAAAGCAGAATTTAGTTTAGTACAGAGGACTATAGTTTTTTTTTTTTTTTTTTAAGTATAACATCGCTTTCAAACTATTCAATTATACTTTCGATAAATTTTCGATTCGATAAATGTACAACTATCGTAAAAATCCGTAGATTAAGACTAATAGTCCTCAGTCCTTAAAAAAAAAAAAAAAAAAAAAAAAAAAAAAAAATGCGGCTCTGAATGAGCTTTGATTTAAATTACTTGAATCTGTAGAAGGATATATAGAAGACAGTTTAGTCATGGCCCCAGTTTTATCTTATGTGTTTGTATTTATGCCTATTTGGTCTTGACACAAATATATATTCTTCATAAAAATTCAGTCCATTTTATAATATAAATGTTCTCATCATAATCATAAGTATTATATATATTGTGGGATGAAGCCACTAAAATTCAAACGCATTCCACGGCTTTTCCTCAAGAAGAAAAAATAAATAAAAACAGAAACAGAACATGTTTTAAAAACATATTTTTTTATCTGCTGTTAATGAATAATCAAAATTTCGACAGAATACCACAAACTTTCCTATAAGGTCAGGTGGAGTAATTATAACCACTTATATTTTTCAATTTTTTAATTTTTTAAAATTATTTTTCTAATGTAAATAATTTTGTTTAAAAAATAATTATTGGTAACCGTAACCTTCCAAAGACATCCAATTAAATCTTTACTTTTTTAGGCTCTTTTACTTGAAATTAATGGGGGTAATTATAACTGCTACATAAAAATACAGAATTACAAAAAAATTGGGTAATCGTGACCACCAATAACAAATTTATAAACCCTTATTGACTAACATAGAATTTGGTATGGGCATTGAGACCATCGCTGTTTTAATTTGGCGTTAAAGTGGAATTTATAACTTCACATAATTCTAATATTTGTTATTTGGAAAATTATCTTATAAGATAAATAAATTATTCAAAATGAATAATTTCTATTTATTAAATCAAATTAAAACAAAATGATATCTTGAGCTAGAGTTTTTACAAACTAATTTAACAAGCCAAAATAAACGTCTGGGGCTGTTCAGAAACATTAGTTATCTCTAAAAAACATACATGAATCTCTTTTTTTTTTTTTTCATAATTTGTGGTTCGTCTCTATGTATTTCCAAAAACCAAAATACTATACTTGTGATATGGTGTTTGGTGATATAAATTTTAGAGTTCCAAACATTTATAAATAAACGAATATTTCTTTTATCATCATCAAGAAAATATAACTGCTCCTAATGTTATTATAGGTTTTGTTTTGCTTGTTCCTTTATGGTTGAGATATAGCCTTTCCTTAAATGAGATAAATCGCATAGCAGCGTCACCTACTGACCGATTTGCACCAAAAGTTTACTGACACTATTTTATGCTTTTGGACAACTTGATATAAATTTATACGTAATTCTCTTTAGTAGTTTCTGAGATACAATTGCAACCAAATTTTGTCACACACACATATAGACACGGAAACACACACATTTTGTAAAAATGGTCAAATCGTGTTCTGGATTTTTGAAATCGTGTAAATCCATCGAAAACCGGTAGTTGAAAATTTTTAAGAATATGATAATCCTGTTGAATAGAGACGAAAGTAAAAATCTTCAAAAATTATGAATTGAAAAGATTAAGTATGTTAAAAACACCTAACTTTTATAGGAAACTTAACAAGAAATATTTTATGACAAAACTTTGTTTAAAAATTTTTATTTGCATCATTAAAAAAAAAAAAAAAAAAAAAAAAAAAAAAAAACTGGTTAAACTGTTATAATTAGTAAATATTGCTAAATTTACATAATTTAAGTGTTTTATCTGTTGCTAAAATTTCTTTAAAATGAATAATAAAATAAAATAAAATAAAATTTTAACTGGAGGGGGGGGGGTTAGAAGGGGAAGGAGCTGGGAAATTTTTCTTTTTTTCTTTTATTATTATTAACTAATACTACTAATATTATACCTCACTTTGCTCACATTTTAAATTACTATACAGATAATATTAAAATATCGCAGCAAAATAAATATCTTTTCCTGAATAATTACATTAAAATACATAAAGTGTAAGTTTAAACAACTTAATACTACGTATTTAATGAGAAAATAACAACAACCTTTAGTAAAAATAATATTATATTAAGCTAAATACTACTGAAATAACTGTCTGCTATTCATTTTTTATCTTTGACATTGAAGTTTTTTCCTGGTTCTAGTTATCCGAAGACGATACGCTAAATGCTACTGAAACAGCTCTCTCTGTCTCCTATTCAGTTTTTCTCTGTGAGGTTTGGGTTGGGTTGTGGGTATTAACGCCGATTGCTTACACTAGGGTCTTAGGTCTGAGGGAGAGTGACCTCCCTGGGAGTCTTTCTAAGGGGTCCTAGCCCGTATTTACGCAAATTTATGAAAAAAACATGGGAAACTCTGAACGGCTAGGTCGACGAGCACCATCTGATATCGAACCCGGCACCTCAGGCTTTGACCGCAGAACCGCTCAGCCGCTGGTGGGACTTCTCTGTTAGGGAATAAACCATGCTATTTTTTTTTTAAATGTATTTACTTTTTTTTTTTTTTTTTTTACAATTAAATAATTGTAAATAATTTAGGTATGTATACAACTGCAGGCTTTAAATTAGGTAATAATATTAATAATAATTAGGAATAGTAAATAAATTAAATTGTGTAACATAATTTTTTTATCATACATTTATAAAAAATCATAGTAAAATTTTGTTTTCTGAATTTGTTTTTGGTCTCTTCCTGCTCTTGGATACACTTCTAAATGAACACCTTGTGTTATTAAAGATATCGTCTTAGACTTTTGAAATTTTGCATATACATGCAATGAAATGTATCAACATTAAGTATATAAATTTTAATTAAATATATTTAAATAATATATATATTAGCATTTTAAGTTTTTTCTAAAAGTTTTTCATGTAGAGTTTAAAAATGTACTCTGAATATGTTTGGTTATTATTTTTTCAGGTTGTTTAAAAATTAAAATGTGTTTTAAAATCTAAATTAAGACAAAGATTAAAATGGATACAGACATTTATTTAAATACTTGTTATTAGTCTTGTTTTGAAAAAATAAATTTAAAAGATTTCCACACATATCTGTAAAACTATCTCTCGAAAAAAGCTATGCACCTTTTTATACGTTATAAGCTTAAATTGAAAAAAATGAATTGCTGAGTGTAAATAAACTTCCAACTAACTGAAACTAGTATGTTTAAAAATTACGATTTTTTTTCTAAGTTTTATTTATTTATTTATTTATTTAATTTTTTGTTAAATGTAAAAAAAAAAAAAAAAAAAAAAATCGATAACTTTGTTTTAAATTATCACATATTTATAGTTCAACCATTCCTTTTAAAGATATTGACGAGACCTTTCGAAAGATACCCATCTTGAACCGATGCCCTCACATGCACAAAATGTTTTTCCCAGTTAACTACTATTATTATCAATAATTCATATTAATTTTACAATCACAAGTTTAAAATAACTATCATTATGCACATTCATACGAAATTTTGTCCTATACTGCCACGTTAAAAGTTTACAAAAAATCCGATCACAGCGCCACCTGTTGAGCGATTGATCCCCAAATGCAATCAGCACCAGTTTATGTCAGGATGCAACTAAACACCAAGTTTGGTTAAATTTCATTCATTGGTTCGTGAGATACAGTGGACACAAAATTCGTGATACACACACACAGACAGACACACAGAGAGACAGACAGACAGATATTTTCTAAAAACTATCAATTCGTGTTCAGGACATCCCAAAACGTGTAAATCCATCGAAAAACGGAGGTCGAAAATTTTCACGAATCCAATACTTTCTCTATATTACGCATAGAAGAAAGTAAAAATTAAGGAATAAATAAATAACCCCATCCACACCACTTCCCCCCCCCCCCCCCCAAAAAAAAAAAAAAAAAAAAAAAAAGTCCGACTAATGTCCGAAAGTTGTGTGTGTGTTTTTTTTTTTTTTTTTTTTTTTTTTTTTTTTTTGCAAGTCTGAAACTTTATGAAACCAGTTTGTGAATTCAAGTAAGGTGAAAAATGCCTTCTAGGCAAACTAAGAGAGTGATATCTATTTTTTGCACAAAACCTACAGAATATTTATCTATAATGTAAATATATAAAGTTGAAAAGCTTCATCTATATGTATATATATATTTATATATATAAATATAAACTTTATTTTTAAGACTTACTGCCAAAGAAAATGCTTACAATGTATTTGTTTTAAAAATTTAAACACAAATCTATACTTACATAAACCCAGATACAATGCAAGTTCTGCTCGATGAGTGTAATTGTATTTATAAAAGAAGCAAATTGATTTTATGTTCAAAAAACTCATGTAACATATCTGCAATGTAAAATACTAAAAACCATTTATTCGTATGATTAACAATCTGATGGAATTAAACTCTTGGACTTTCCGCTAAAATTTTCTCAAGTCTTATGCAAATAAAAAGTAGTAAAGGAATTTAAATTAATACAATCGAAATAATATACATTATATGTTGTTTTAAGATGCACAAACTGTAAAATATTTTTAAAGTGGAATTCAATTTAAATACGTAATTTCTATTTCATTTTCAGCAAGTCTAGATCCATCTTAAAAAGAAAACTTTTAATAGATTAATAAAAAGAAACATCTTTTTGAAATTCACATTTCTTTTAAATGTAACCAAGAACGAGTGCAAATGTAAAGTACTAGGAAATCCTCGCATGAAATCATAATATGCTTTTAGAGAAATAAAACTTTTTCGCAATATTTTCGTTTTAATTTTTAATTCCGAACAAAATTCAATTTTTACATTTAATCACATCTGAGGATGAAAATGTATTACAAGTTTTTTTCCTTCTAAAACAGTTTAAAAATTAAATGAGATATTTGAGACGTATCTCATCTTATTTAATAATAACGATAAAAAAAATGGGAGACATGTAAGTTTTATTTTATCCAGATTTTCGGGGGAAAAGTGGGGGGGGGGGGGGGGGGGGGGGTTGAAATTATATTTTTGTATAGCTTAGGTACAAAGGAGAAAGGAGGGAGGAAATAATTGGATTGAAAGGAACAAGTATTCCAGATATAACGATATTAACGGGAAAAAATATCTTCGCGAACTAATCGAAAAATTCGAAGTTTGTTTAAATTTTTTTGTAAAATTTAAATAACAGAATCGTGACAAAGATTAAAAATATTTGATAAATGTACTGAAGCAATTTGTTTTATTTTATATACATAATATAAAAGTGTGGCAAATATTGTAGATTCTTTTCCTTTTTCCGAAAGATGAACTTCAAAATATGTACAAATATTAAACTTTTATTTACATATTTTTATTTTCACTTTTAAGAATTATTATTATTTTAAAATTTATTCCAGAATTTTGTGTTTTTAAACTAAGAAAAACTCCTTTAAGAAGTATGTATATAATTTTAAAAATATGATAATAAATTAATAATACAATAATTTAAAAAATATGGTAATACTGTAAAGAGTACATTTTTATATTTCTCAGAAAAGTACATAAAAAATATACATGCAAATAATATTAATAATAATAATAATAATAATAAACCTTTGGTCTGAAAAATAAGTAATCACTAAAAAACACAGACCTCGTTTATTAAACTGTTTTATGAATTTAGGTTTTTTGTTAAACAACAACAACAATAATAATAATAATAACAATAATAATAATAACACTTGTGTCAGGAAATTTAGCTGACGCATCATTTGCTTTGTATACCATTTTAAAATGTAATGAACATTTTAATTAATAAGGCTTTTTTTTTTTTTTTTTTAATATTTTACTTTCTTTTACCCGTGTATGATAGAGAAATTTATTTTGGTGTTTGATTTCTGATATTAAGTTTTTCCTATAGTTACACGTTTTAAGATCTCCTAACTTAAAAAAATATGTATATTTAGCGGTTGGTTTATGTGTTAGTGTGTGTGCCTCTTAGCAGAATATCTCAAAAACAAATAGTAGTAGAATGTCCAAACTCGATTATCTAAATCTGTATTACAGAGAGATGCTACTTGATTTTTTTTTTCGTTCTGAGATCGGAAGAATGAGTCGTGTACAGGGACGTCGAAAAGAATTCAAATACATTACGTGTATATAAGCAAAATTTCTGGTAGTAAACCAAATTAAATAAGCATATATATATATATATATATATATATGCATAAATTCATGTTTTGTAATGAATACAATATAAAAAATTTTTCACTATTCGTTTACAGGGCTACCCAAAAGAATTGAATGAATAATGATTACACTTAGAAATTGCTGGAGGTGCATTTCATTGTACTTTTTGTTTTTGATATCGTGCTAAATTTAAATACAGCGTATGATGTGTACATAATTTATAGAGGCAATATACAGGACTATTCAAAATTAAGCAAAAAGTTCTTCTTTATTAAATGTAGTTGATGAAAAGTCTAAAAAAACAGCTTAGGAATGATAAATACTTACTTAATACCTATGCGATAGACAAAGTTGAGATTTTACCTCTAATATTTTATTAGAATTACACGTTTTAAGTTTCCCTGTATGTGAAATTCGGTATGTAAATGGTTCTGTTATCAGCATAACCTGAAAACTAATAATTTTAGGATTTTTAAATGCGGTACTTTCAAGATAATATGAGGTTCCCGATTTAAAAGTTTAATCATAATTGTTAAGTTTCAATGATTAGTGTGTATGAAACTTATCTGAATAATTTGGAATACACTTTTAAATTTAGAAATAGCATTAAATAATTTTTAAACGTAGGGACAGTATTCAATCGAGTGGTTGAGGGGAAGTAGCCCTTCTCCTTCATACAGAATAATATGTCAAATAAAATTATTTCTAAAACTATTTTGAACTGTTTTGAACTGAAAAATACATTCGTATACAGTACATCTTATCTCACACATTGATCTCCTATCCGTCTTTATAGAAATAAATGCTGGGTAAGAGAAAGTCGTGTCAGTGCCACCCCAGATTATTTTTCCAGTTAAATTAACGAATATAATTCCCCTCTAATTAAATAAATGGTCAACATTTCGTTTCTAAGAATTTCTTAATAAATTATTAAAAAAATGTATTCGAAAAGGGGAAATGTATTTGTAATGGCGGAATTTAAGGCTAAAATAAAGAAGAGGTAGTATTAAGAATCTTTTGATCTCAACATTTTTTTTTTCTTTTCTTTTTTTTTCTTTTTTTTTTTTTTTTAAGAAGAAAGATAAGCTATCCCAAAATTTTCTTCGATATTATCCTATGTAACAGCGTTGTCAGCTGGCTAACGTGCACAAACATTTAATCTTAGATTCTCACAATATATATATATACATATATATACATTCAGTTTCATGCATTTTTAACCTATAGATACTGAAGTGTGGTCGTGTAGAAAATTGCAGACCAAGTAAGTAATAACAATGTCACTTTTCGGCCTATGCACAACCAAATTAAATCAGCATTTATTTTCATAATGGACATCTCATGTATCAAGCTTACACTAAAGAATTAGAGATATAACCTTCCCGTACACTCAGCATTAGCAGCACCCCAATCGGTGGGTATGAAACCAAATTAAATGAACATAATTTTTCATAATGACCGATTCACATATCAAGTTTTGTATAATTATACAAAATAGAAGTTGAGATATAGCTTTTGTATAGATGGTAGAAATCATAGAGTAACAGCGCCATCTATTGTGGGACTTGATAGACATTTTGATATCTCGATAAATACGTATTTATGTTTTGTACCTAAATATAATTTTATCAGAAATTATGCGCATTATTTCTTCATCTATAACTTTTCCATACATTTTTTGTCTCAGACACACGCACAGACGACACATAAACATTTTGTAAACATGGTCAAATCGTGTTCATGACGTTTCTAAGCTTGTAAATACATCGAAAACCAGAAGTCACAAATTTTTACGAACCCTATAGTATCTTCTATGAATAGAATGATTTTTTTTTCTTTCAAACTTCGCAAAATATACATTTGATTAGTTCCCATTCCTACTTATATAAAGACAGGCTAAACTTCACTTCTTTCTCCAGTGAATTTAGTTAGTTGTTTTAAACAGAGAAATTGGCATAACTGAAGTAATTTTTAAACCTGTAGTGCAAGAACATTAAGTTTTTGACATACATAAAGATTAAAATTTTACACTCTTTTGATCATTGTAAACAACAAACTTCTTCGAGATAGAGTTTAATCATACATCAAGGAACTTGTAAATAACAATAACAATTGAGAATACTGACCATGGGTATTTTTCAACTGAAGCAAGTAGAGAGTTATACGTACGAATATGTTGAATATCGAAGCCTCTACGGCAGTTTGTCTACAAATAATGTTCACTAGGAATTTTCATTGAAAGTAGACTACTAAGAATTTTCATTGAAAGTACACATAGTGCATCCTTAAAATGTGTACTTTATGGATTGAATGCAATCGAGCTGATGCTCAGTGCTGATAATGCCAGTGCAAAGTCATTTGCTGGGGTGATGGGCAAACAGCACCCACACATCTCCTTCTACGATATTTGGTTTGTGTCACAATAAATAGTTTCTGGTTTAAATTTTAGCTTATCTTGTGCATCATATTTTATAGGTGAGATAGCTTTTTATGAAAAGATAAGCTGGTTCAATTCGGGTGCATCTGAGCCGATTGGTGTGTTTATATGCAGGCCTTCTCAAGTTTTAGGTAGCTTATTGACCAGTTTATATACACTGAGAAGAGAAATATACCGCCTTCATCTAGAATGAATAAGTGGTCATTTTCTAAATACCTTAACTAGAAATATAGATTTCCGAGTATGTGCATAAGGCACGCCAATAAACTGAATAGGAATTTCTAGTCTACACATTCCTAGATGGTGAAACAATATTCTGAATCTTTTACATTGCGAAAAATTCTCGCTTGTTTTTCTAGAAATGAGTAATAAACCAAGATTATAGTTGCTGAAACCCGCCTCTTGTATTCGCATTTATTTGCAGAGATTTTCAAATAGCTTTGCCCTTGAGAATATAGGTAAACGCTTTAGAATTCTAATAGGAGTTTCTAGAACTCGCTTTCATAGGGGACTAGAATTTATAAGGATGACATGGGACTATTTTTTCTAGAGCCACAATTTAGATTCTATATGTCCGTTACAGAATTCTTTTCTCAGTGTATTAGAATAAAATAGAAGAAATTTTTGTGATTGCTGCAGCATACTAGTTTTTGTTTATCTTACCGTTCATTCATTTATTTTTATTCATAACAGAATCTGATTTATTAGCTTATTTTTATTTATCTGTACCATAAGTGTTGCTTCTAAATTAAAGGTAAAATGAATTATGAAATCTTACTTTAAAGTAAAAATATAATGTATTTTCATATTCCTGTTCATTTATTTACCCTACGATTCTTAATAAAAAATAATTGACTAGGTCGATTTCATTTAATTCTTGTATGCATTCAAAGCAGTTCACTTTTACTGTCGCATTCTAAATTTTTAAATATGTAGAATGATAAACCCATTTGATAACGAAATATAATCCTGTATAAGATGAGGGAAGGCTGCGGAAAAGTTTCGATCCATCATGCTATTAACTTTATTTATCTTGTATAACACTACCAAAAATACACATCCATAAAGTTGCCACTCATAATTTATAAAGTATTGGAATTTTTTTGTGTAATTATGTAAATTAATTATTTATTCTGTGCTCTCTGTTTTCTGCAGAAACCATGCATTTAAGCATATTAATAATGCATAATAATTTCCTTTGATTCAATGCGTAGGAATCTTGGTGAAAGCCCTTAAAATATACGATATTTATAAACTGAAACGCATTTTAATTCTTTCGCGCGTCTCTGTATAGACGAAATATAAACACTTACAATAAATCAACAAATTATAAAGCATATTTCGTGTAACTCATAAATATTTGTACCAAATTTTAAGCAATCCAACCGATTTTTCTGATCGTTATTGTGATACATAAGAGACAGAAAAATACCAAAATTTTTGGATATTAGTAGTTAATAATGGTCTAACAACCATATTACATACCAATTTTGGTGTGATTTCTTATCACAGAAGCCAAGGTGCAGGCTACCAAGCACACTATGAAAAGTGAAGCTGAACAGCAGCACCTGTTATACGATATACATCAATTCTGCGCTCAAAGCTGTTAGACGGGAGGTGCCGAGTTCGAACCCAGGTCACGCTTGTCGACCTAGCTGTTCAGAGTTTTCTGATGTTTTCTGCAAAACTCAATAAACACGGGACGGGCTATAAACTCTTGAGAGTCCCCATTGGAGGCATTCCATCCGGGGCTAGGACCTAAAGACGGTCAACCAGCCTTAACTCTTATACCAACATCCATATATACAAAAATAGAATCAGAATATTCTTTTTAATATTTATCACACATATCAAGTTCGGTACATTTATACACTACAGAAGCTGAGGCATAGACTTCTTGTAAATGGGAAAATTTTCAACATTTGCTGGGATATGTATGCCAAATTTAATCAGCACCAATATCTATCAAAGTTCAATCAAACATAAAGTTTTGTGGAATTCGTCCACAGTTACGTTAAACATAGACAGAAACACATTTTCTGATAATATTCAAATCCTGTTCAAGATATCTCAAAACGTGTAAATCGTTGAATACCGGAGATCGTATAGACAATTGAAGTCCAAAAATATTCAAAAATTCAATGCTTTCATCTTATGAATATGAAAGAAAGAAAATAAATAACTATAAAAAATCCAAAGGGAATGAAATAAATTTTAAAACATTTATTTAAATATGTAAATAAAAAAGGTTTTTTAAAGAAGTCTATACCTTCTCGAGAAAAAATATTTTCTTTATTTAAACCACCCTACAAATACATGTATTCATAATCGACAATGGATATATCATATATTTTATTCCCTTATCGAGTTATCGACAATTATTTTTTCAGCGTCATAAAAAATAGTTTTAAAATACAGAATTTAAACCAATAATTTTATAACTAAATTATTCTACAGATAAATAACATTCTCTTAAAAGTACTTCACGCGTTAATGTACGGAATGATACATTTTATTCAATGTACAACTGTTGGCACATATTGTTTTATCGAAAATTGATTTTGAAATCTATCAACCCTTGAATTATCCCCATGTTGAATTTCTATCTTCAGTATCTAAATTATCCTGTGACAATAAACAATTTATCTTGTGATAGTATTTAATTCGTGCGTTAACACTACCTACAAACAGGTTTCTGGACCCTTTCGAATTTAGACGTTTTATCAAATATCTAGAAAAACTCTTCAGGAACCATCTTGAAACTTTGGTAGTGTAAAAAATATGTTATACCTCACACATTTCAGCAAAAGTTGTGTCTTGAAGAAGAAAAAAGAACATGTAAAAAATTTTTAAAAATTCAAAAGATTTTGTATCACCCTGTAAAAAATAATGCTTTAAATACGTTTTCCCTGCAGTATGCGATTATAAGGATTTTTCTCATTATCTTTATAATTGTTTGTGAGGCTACCACATATATTCATGTTGATATAACTCTTTTTTTTTTTGTGTGTGTGTGTAAAAAAAAAAAAAAAAACAGAGAAATATATATATATTTATTTTACAAAGCTGCATAAAAAATGAAAAAAAAAAAAAATTATAAAGTAACATAGATTTTAAAAAATTCTGGTCTCGAAAAAAAAAAAAAAAAAAAAAAATACTTTAAATTTTACATCTACTTTTTAAGATAGCACGCTATCGTGTTTTATATAAAAATCAAATCATTAAATTCATATTTTTATTTATTTTTATTTCATATTATTGCACGCGCACTATTTATTTCCTAATTCAAAATTATTTAAAAAAAAACGTTTTTGATATCTCTTGTAACGATACTGATTATTATTAATTTTCTTTTCTTTTTCTTTCAAAAAAAAAAAAAAAAAAAAAAAAAAGTTTTGGTGAAATTCTGGCAAAAGCAGAATTTAGTTTAGGACGGAGGACTATTAGTTTTTTTTTTCTTCCCTATTATAACATCGCTTTCAAATTATTCAATTATATTTTCGATAAATTTTAGATTTCGATAAATGTCCAACTATCGAAAAATGATTTCGACAAATGTCCAACTATCGAAAACGACAACGCAAAAATCCCTGTCTCAGACTAATAGGCCCTCAGTCCTAAAAAAATTCATTTTTTAAACTATAACAAGTAGGGCAACACGTAGACCCAGTGCAAATCCATTTTTAGGAAAATTGGCATACTGCATTAGATATAGTATACTACAATCAGAATGCAAAAAAGTTAAATGTCTTACGAAATGTGAGCATTTTTACTAAATAATTTTTAACTATACATGCGCTAGCTTTAAAAAAAATTCATTTGCGTAATTTAATAGCCAAAGGTATTCAGTAACTTATATGAAAACCCCAAGCAAATATCGTGTAAATTCAAAAAGTTATGTGAGATATAATGAACAGAATTTAAATTCTTCTCAAAACAAAATGAAGTTGATTAAGGGGTTTTATCAATATTTATTTACAATCAGCAAGCACTCTATTACAATTGGGCGTTGATTGAATAAAATTAACTGTGAGTAAAACCCCTTATAGTTTAGATTTTGTTTTCAGAGAACTGAAAATCTGTTCAGTCTACCTTTCATTACTTTTTGAATTTACCTGATATTTGTTTGAGGTTTTCATATAAGTTGCTCAATACATTTGGCTATTAAATTATGCAAATGGCATTTTTTTAAAAGCTAGTACATGTATAGTTAAAAATTATTTAGTAAAAAGGATCATATTTCGTGAGATATTAAACATTTTTGCATTCTGGTTGCAGTTTACTGTGTCTAATATAGTATGCCAAATTTTCTAAAAATGTCTTTGCACTGGGTTTAATATCCTGCGTGTTATAATTAAAAAAATGGATATATATATTTTTTTTTTTTTTTTTTTTTACTTAAAACAAGCGTTATATCTCCATGACTATATGTGATAGCCTCATAAAAATTTATATAAATAATGAGAAATCTTTTTATAATCACATGCTAGAGGCAAAATGCATTTAAGGCATTACTCTTCACAGGTCTGATCCAAAACATATTGTTTTTTTTTCTTTCTTTTTTTAATTGTTTACCAATCCCCTTTTCCTCTTCGGAACACAATTTTTGCTAAAATATAAGAGGTATAACATGTTCTTTACGCTACTAAAGTTTGAAGATGATTCCTGAAGAACTTTCCTACATATTTGACAGAACGTCTAAATTCGAAAGTGTCCAAATACTTGTTGGTAGATACTGTAGTTTCTATAATAAAATACCGATTTTTTCTTCTTTTGCAAAATAGCTTAACTTTTTTTTTTTTTTTTTTTTTTTACCCCTTAAAAACTTTCTGAAAGTCTAGTATAATTTTCGATTTTCGCTGATTTGTACGATGGAAAAAAAAAAAAAAAAAAAGGGTAATAAACTATGTTTAAAAAAAGAAGAAAAAAATCAAGCAACTAGAATACTATTAGTATTCGTACCGGAGTCAGATCTGTGTTATTAAGCATGCGCCGGGTCTGCTGTGTTTTTACAAAAAGAGGAGTGATCTTTGCGTCTTATGAGTTGCACTCAGAATCTGCATAGCCTCAGCGGACACCCCTTTCCGAAGTATAATCGTTTCTGCTTGTTTACAACTCACATCTGTAAACGAACAGTAATTCTTTTCTTTTTAAAAAATTATTTACAGTACTGATTTTTTTTTTTTTTTTTTTTTTTTTTACATCTTGTTCATTTCTTTCTTTTTCTTTTTTTTTTTTTTTTTTTTTTTTTTGTTATCGTATATAAAATTTTAACCATATATTAACTGCATAATATATTACACAGTTTTTATTAAATGTACCGTTAAATAAATTAAACAAAATGCAATTCAAAATGTATGAATATATTTTCAATTTTTTAAAATAAAGTACAAAATTATATATATATATATATATATATATATATATGTATAAAAAATAAATGAATAAACATGTAAAATTGTGACAATTTTCGTGTATATAGTTTTCGTTCATTTTTAAACGCAGAGAAGAATTTTTGTGACACCTGAATAAAAAGGTGGAATTTATTTTACTTATCCGTTTGTCATATTTAATATTTTTTGAATAAGGTTTTCTAAAGAATCTTTGTTCGTATAAAATTAAACGATTTAAATATTTTTCATCAACAGGTTTCGTCAGATTTCAATTTCGTCTAATTTTTACTCCAAATAACTTCAAGACTCGGGGCAATTTGTTTTGCTATTGAAATGGAACACACTTCTTAATAGAGCTATTTCAAAGAACCTGAAATTGAATGACAGAAATGCCTGACAGTATAAAAGAAGCCTATTAAATTCGCGCCAAGTAATTATTTATTTCCAAATTCATCTACGGAAATTCAATGGAAAAGCTGTTATATATTTATATAATAATCTTATTGAAATGCACACACATTATGCATCGGTACCTCCGGTTTACGGGTAGATAAGTTCTAAACTATAAAAATCGTTTAAAATAAATAAAACACTCCAAATATTCAGAAGAATTCTATTTAAAAAAATGTTTTATCTTTTCCGAAATTTTTATCGCGACTACTCTATGAAAGAAATTCTTGAATCACAAACGCAGTATAATCTAAAGATTAAAAAAAATAAATAAATAAGAACAAAATCATTTGAAAAAATAAAAAATAAAAGTTGAACAGGAACGTTCTATTTTTTTCCCTCCAAAGAACGCGTTCGACGAGGTTTTCTGCATTCCCCAACAGCCGATTTGAGTAGTTATTACGATTTTTAAGCAAAGCTTTAAAAAAAATTAAAAAATTTGAGAAGAGAGGTTTAGAGAATTGATCAAACCTTTAACTCACCCTCTGAACGCCCCTCCCCCCCTACTCATTCCCGTGTTTCAGGACGATTTTCGTTCTTGTCTTCACCTCCCCCCCTCCCCTTCAAAGATTCTAGAACTTTTTTTTTTCCTTTTTGTCTATATCTTTCTTACATCTCTCGATCCACCAACTATTCTTTCTCCTGTATCTTGGTGATAGGTGCGCATATCGTTTGGTTTCGTGTTACCATGGCTACCACTGTATACATCTGTATATATATGAATCTCTCTGAAAGAAGAAGGGAAAAAGATGTCTTTGAACATTACAAGAAGAAAAACGTCAAAGTTGTCGATGGCCACCCGCACTTTTAATAACTTGGGATTTTTCTTACTTATTTCTTTTTTTATTATTATTCTTGCTGCTTCTTCCTTTCCTCCAGGTCTTTCTCTTAAGGGCAGTTTTCCTGCTTTAAAGGGGAGGGGAGGTATCCTTCCGGAGAGAAGATATCTCTTCATGCTGCGACCTCTCAAATATTCTCCACTGAATGAAAAATCTTTCTTTGACGTAAGTAATTAGGTACGAGCCCATTTTTTTATATGTGTTTTTGCGCAATTTTCCCCTTCTTTCTCTTTGCTGTTATTATTTCAGAGTTCTTTAAATTCTCGTTACCATGGAAACAGGTAGAAAAATTCCGAATCACCACTTATGTTGGTGAGGGGGGGAGTAAAGGGAGAACGAACGAGCGGTCAGGATTTGCCCATAAATTAAAGAGAAGATTCTTTTTAAAAGAGAAAATTATCGCTCAAGATTCCACCCAGAAGGGTTGTCCTTAGGCTTTTCCCCCATTTTGAATATGATAATCAGTTGCAGCATTACATTGCATCAGAATGAGGATTGATATTAAGTTTAGATTTTTATGAGTTTCTCAAAGTTAAGATTTGATGCAGTTAAAAAAGAAAAAAAAAAAAAAGTAACGTAAAAGAGAAACATTTAAATTTCCTGCGAATGGTTAACAAAGAGGTGCGTTTGCGCATTGAAAGAC
>OZ005648.1:407655646-407843146 GCA_963930645.1 Salticus scenicus | reverse complement strand
TAAAGTAAAATTTTGGTGGCACACATACAGACAGACATTTTGTGAAATTTTTCAAATCTACTAACAAAGTTTTCACGAATAAAAGAAAAAAAAAAAAAAAAAAAAAAGAGATGACTTTGTTGTAAGACTTAATAGTCAAATCGGATGAACATGCGCAGAAAGTTCAGTTGATCGTATGTTTGTCAGAAATTTTCATAGTAATGTTCGTTGTTGTCAAAAGAAAGAAAGAAAAGAAAAATGTAATGTAATTGCATACTCATTAAGTATAATTTCTTTAAGGTTTCACAATAATTTTTAACGACTTTTTTCTTGATATTAAAACAACTGGTTCAACTTCATCAATTTTTCTCTAGCTTAAAGTTTTTTTTTTTTTTTTTTTTTTTTTTTTTAGAAATTGAAGAAGAAAGTGTTAGACACCAAGAACAAAATTAAAACAACTAATTTTTATTATTTTTCTAATGAAAATAATTTTGTTTAAAGTAATTAGGAGGTACCTTTAACATTTTAAGAGCACTCCATTAATTTTTGTATTTCCGTAGCTTTTATCTGAAATTATTGGGAGTGGTTATAATTACTCAAGAAAAAGCACAGATTGAAAAAATGTTGGGATGATTGTGACCGCCAATAATAAATTATAAATTCTTTGGATTTCTCTTTATACTGATTAATACGCATTTTGTTGGGCGCATTGAGAACACTACTGTTTTCATTTAGTGTTAAAATATTTCTAACTGTATGTAATTCTAATACTTATTGTTTGAAAAATTACTTTATAAAACAAATAAATAATACAAACTGAATAATATCTATTGATTAAATCAAATTAAAACAAAATGTCATTTTGCATTAGAAGTGTTATAAATTATTTTAACAAGGCAAAATAAATTTTTAGGTCTGTTCCAAAACAACAGTTTTTTAACATGCTTTTGTTAGATTGATATGACGTAACTATTAATGTATGTAACGGAATCTTGCAATTTAATTTTCGACCACTTCTGTTCGTTCGATTGTCCTGAAATTTTGCACACGACTTCATAGTCGATGACAATACTACATACAAGTGTTTCCAGGCTCCTATCCGATCAGGGGCAAGTTCTAGGGGCAAACAACAACAACAAAAAAAAATCTATATGTATAAAACTCTATCGTATGTGGCACAGGATTTGGCCGAATTTACATAACGTTGAGTGGCAACAATTAACCAATTATTATTATTATTATTATTATTATTAAAGATGTAAATATTATGGTGTGTCACTCACGCGATTTTTTTTTTTACCCTGCATTTTAATACTATAGAGATAGATATTTTTTGCTTTTTAATTCACATTTGAATAAAAGCGTGTTTTTTATTTTTTTTTAAAGTATAATTTTATTATTTTCTAAAAGACATACATACATATATATATATATTTCCCAATCATTTATGACCCGTCCCTACGTGTTTCCAAAAACCAAAACATTTGTGATTTGGTTCTTCGGAAGCATATAGAGACAAAGAATACCCACTTTGATACTAACTCATGCTTGTTCGTGGATTTTGAGAATCTGTAACTTTCTAGCTTCTCTTTGACTTTCTTTGACTTTTGTTTTCTTCAGCATATTGACTCCTTTTTGAAAATTATAAATAAAATAAAAAGAAAGGAAGTGTTCTTTCCTTAATATGATTTAAGCATTCTGAAGAGAATAATTAAATAAAAAATAAAAAAAAAAACTTTAATATTTCTGCTTACTATTTTATTACGTGTGGTATAATTACCCCAATTTTAAAAAGCATTGGAATAATTATGATAATTTATTTTAATAAATTATAAATGCATTATTACCATGTTTTTAAATATGAATTTTCTAATCTGAAATATTTTCCTTTTGAACTAAATAATTTTGTACACTGTCTTGACAAATTCGTTTTTTTTTTTTTTTTTTTTTAATAGGTCGGCTAATAAATAAACACTCGCATCTGCTTTAATGCGCTTCATATTAATGATGAAGGATAACAGTGGTGAAAAATACATTACAAGCTTCACAACTATCTTTAAAAAAAAAAAAAAAAAATCCATTAACTGTTTCATTGAAGAAAATGATGTCGGCTATAATTATCCCCATTTTCATAATTACTGCATACTACCCTAATATTTTAAATCTAAAATTCAGAAAATTGCTTAATAAATAAATAAAATGAGCAAAATTTTTAGAAGCATTTTTTTTTTTTTTTTTTTTTACATATATCCGAAGACATTTCCCTTTTTGTGAATTTATTTAACTAAAATAATTGTTTAAATATATGTATTTAATTATTAGCTTTTACTTTTTACTTTTAATTAATTATTTTACTTTCAAAATTTAGTTCGAAATTAAAAACAATTACAAGTCATCATGCCCTATCTACCAATAAGTTCTTTAGGAATCATCTTGAAATTCTGTAGTGTAAAGAACATGTTATACCTTATATATTTTAGTAAAAGTTGCGTCTTGAAAAATAAAAGGGAATCAGTAAAAAATTAAACAAAATTCAAAACGTTTTGGTTCACCATGTAAAAAGTAATGCTACAAATACTTTATGTTTGTAGCATGTGATTATGAGAATTTTTCTCATTATCTCTCTATATTTTTATGAAGCTAGCACATACATTCATGGAGATATAATCTATCCTTTTTTTTTTTTTTTTTTTTTTTTTTTAATGGGGAAAATTTTTTTGTTTAATTTACAACACGTAGGGTATTAGACCCAGCGTCAAATTTTCAAGAAATTTGGCGTACTACATTAGACTCAATGCAAATTCTTCAATCAGAATGCAAAAATATTAATTATCGTGCGAAAAATGAGCATTTTTACTAAATAGTTAACTACGCATGCGCTAGATTAAAAAAAAAAAAAAAAAAAAAAAAGAATCATTTACATAATTTAATATCCAAAAGTATATAGCAACTTATATGAAAACCCCTAACAAATATCGTTTAAATTCAAAAAGTTATTAAAGATAAAATGAACAAAATTTCAGTTCTTCTAGAAAAAGAAAAAAAAAAAAAAAAAGAGATGATAGGGTGTTTATGACATTCTTATTTACAATCAGCGAACAATTCCTTACCATTGGATATTGATTGAATCAAAATAAAAATATGAGTAAAACCTCTAATTGTTTACCTTTTATTTTGAGAGAACTGAAATCCTGTTCATTCTATCTCTCATAAATTTTTGAATTAACACAATATTTGTTTGGGGTTTTCATGTAAGTTACTCAATACCACTGGCTATTAAATTATACAAATGGATTTTTTTAAAAGCTAGTGCATGCGCAGTTAAATATTATTTAGTAAAAATGCTCATATTTGGCAAGATATTTAACATTTTTGCATTCTGATTGCAGTATGCTGTGTTTAATCTAGTATGCCAAATTTTCTAAAAATGTCTTTACACTGGGTCTAATCCCCTATGTGTTATAGTTAAAAAAAAGCGGAAAATTCCTTTGCAATAATATATATATATATATATGGTAGCCTCATAAAAATTTGTACCGATAATAACAAAATTCCTCATAATTACATGCTATATCTGAAAAGCATTTTAAGCATTACTCTTTACAGGGTTATTCAAAACATTTTGATTTTTTGTTTAATTTTTTACCTGTCCCGTTTTCCTATTCAGGATATAAATTTTACTGAACGAAATGAGTATGACATGGTGTTTATACTACCAAAGTTTCAAGATGATTTCTAAAGAGCTTTTTTAGACAGTTGACAGAACGTCTAAAGTCAAAAGTGTCCAAATACGTATTGGTAGATAGCGTATATTAATAGCGAATTTAAGTACTTAACTTGTAAAGAAGCTGTTATATCATCATAAAAAGTGCTAATATTAGTTCAATACAAAAATAAAAAAACAAGTTTTTTTTTTGCTTTTTTTTTGTTAAGTTATAATATTTAACTGCATTATATAACAATTTTTTATATTAAAGAATAAATTTAAAAATTGATTGAAAACGAACTCATTGAATACTGCTACTGAAACACTTTGTAGTTTTTAAATTATATTATTTTAATATTAAAAGGAAGATGCAAGACAAGAAATTATTAGTATTTCCTTATATTGATAACAGTTTATATACATCTCAACTTATTTATCGGTTACGAGGGGATAATACTTAATCCCGCGATAAGCCGTCGCCACTGTTATTCTATGGGGGGAAAATTTCTCGCAATTATTCATTACCTATTTTTTTTTTTTTTTTTTTTTAAGCTGTTTTTACAGTCAGAAAATTCATAAACGTTAAATTAGTACACAATTTCGGAAAATTGATTTTTTTTATTTTTTATTTTTTACATTTTAATTTTTAATTAAAAAATGCGATTTCTCATAAAGTGCATTTTTCTCATTTTGTAGTAGCGAAAAGAAATACTAAAAATTTTTAAAATCAAATTTTGGAAAATGAGTAGGGGAGAGTTGTCTAAAACGGGGACAGCGGGTCAAATGGGGACGTTCAGTTTCTCATTGATTAGTGCTGTCCTCTTTGAATCCAATAGTCTAAGATAATTCTAATTCGGCTATAAGCAAGTTTGAATCTAGTTGTTGACATATTTTACTGTATCTGTTATTTTCTACAAAGTTTTAAAATTTTTGCGATTTTCATTTCGATTGTGGCCGTACACTGTATTGTATCTTATCAAGTGACCTTTGAACGTTTGATTTTGGTAAGTAAGTTATGGATCCGTCTAGATTTAATATACATTTTCACACATTGCTTTATAGTTTTGTCTGACACGTGTGTGAAGAGACACCACGTTTTTAGCACACGTCATGGTCGGCTCAAACGGGGACATTGATGGTAGTCCAAAACGGGGACGTCGAACTCCAGAAATGTTCAGCTTTTAACACTTCGCCTAAAATAATAATGAATCTACCATAAAAAACTGAACGTTAGCAAAAAAAAAAAAAAAAAAAAAGTGAATGACATGAGGAGAAGTAAAACTGTCATACTCACTTCATCACCTTACAAAACAGAATTGTAAGCTGCAGAACAGGAGAAAAATGCAAAGCAGAATAAATAGAAAAGAAATTTGGTCAAGAAACCCACCGAATCTAATCCTAGGTATCCAAAAGCTAAAAAGGAGAAGAAAATAAATAAATTCAAGACCCAATATTATCATCTGATGAGGAACACACTAGCGAGGACACTTGTATTTTTTGTAATGAACTTTACATTGACTCGAAAGACAAAAAGGGGTAGATTCAATGTAGCAGTTGTCGAAGTTGGGTACATGAAGTCTGTTCAAGTGTTGAAAAAAGCGATGTCAATTTCATATGTGACGTCTGTGTTTGATTATTTTTTGTGTCATTCTAGTAACTGTTGAAAAAGATAACAAAATACTTTATCTGCATCTTGATTTTGCATTAACTTCACCTTTTCTTTGTAATCCAAGTTTTTCTAATAAAATTTCGCATTAGGACTTGAATTTACGTTATTTCTTAAGAGTACCCCATTTTACCCAACCGGTTGTCCAAAACGGGGACTTCGCACATTTGTCAGAAAAATGTTTTTTCTGCCTATACTAATGATATTTTTAAAAAAATAACTTTGCCACCTGATAGTCCAAGACATGTTCTAATCAGGAAATGCTTTGCCGAATTTTTCTTATTTATAGATTTGTTTTTGTGGACAGAGATATGTTAGCGTCCCCGTTTTGGACAACTTTCCCCTACTAATTTAACGATTGTGAATTTTCTCAGAACCTGAAAACAGAATTAAAAAAAAAAAAATAAATAAATAAAAAAAAAAAAAAATACATTAGGTAATGAGTATTTATGGAAATAAATTTTCCCATAGGATAACCTGGGGTGCTACAACGAAACTACCGAGACTGTCTCACTCCCGGCAATTTTTGGCTGTGACGTCATGTTCCGAGAGTGTCAAAAAATGTGCTACAACGAAGCTCACGGAAGCTCTCTCTTGGTTTTCGGTCTCGGAAACTCCTGCCGAGATTTATCGAAAAAATATCACCAAGCGCAGAGCTTGTGGGAACGAGTTTTCGGCACCGAAATATATGTAATGTGTCCGCCATTTTAAAAAAATAAAAAATGATGAATTAAAAAGTAAAAAACGTGTACATATGTTATATTTTTTAGAAAGAACTTTCAAAACTATTAATTTTTTGTGTGAACACTATATTCGTATAATTATTACTTTTAAAGATATTCGATTAGAAAGTTCACGAGTGACAAGAGATGTATCCCTTTTGTCAAGTACACTATTAACAGAAACAATCGAATATTGAAGACTAAAGAATAACTTTCTAAATTTAATTAGTTTTTAAGTCCTCAGAGCTATGAATTGGAAGCTAAATTATGTAAATTCATCATTCATAATGAAATACGATGCTAATTTAATGACAGTATATTATAATACATTAGTTACAGTGTATTATGTCGTCAGTAGCTCGATCGTAGCGTATTTGATTGCAGACCCAAAGTGCTCGGGTTCGAGTCGCGGACGGTTCGTTTTTTTTTTTTTTTTTTTTTTTTATTTATTATATATAATAATAATAAAAAAAGGGGGGGGGGAGATTTATTTTAAATATTTTTTTCTTTTTCTTTTTCTTTTTCTTTTTTTTTTTTTTTATAAGAAGAATACTTTAAATATTAGGATTTTCCTAATATATGTATATTACTAACAAGGAAAGTATGAATACTTAATTTATTAATTATAAAATAAATAAATATGTATGTATATAATTCCATTGCAAAAAAATAATTTAAAAATAAACTGCTTGATCGTTTTATTTTACTGCTGATTGTTATCATTACTAATCAGAAATAAATAAATTATTAAAATACATACACACACACATATGTATTTCGAGTTGATGCTAAATTATTTTCTGGTAAATTATTAATTAAATTTAACCACCCTCCCCTAGCAAAAATAAAAATTAAAAATTCCAGTCTAAATAAATTATTTTATAAATGCTTGATTATTCTTCTGTTTTTAAATAAAAAATCATTATTAATCAAAGATTAAACTTTTAACAACCTTAAAAATTTTTCTTCTATATAAATAATTTATTATTTAATAATTTATTTTTTATTACTTGCTGAATATTTGTGTAATTCCTGATTTAATTTAGTAATTATTTTCTATTTCATAATTAAATAAATTTAACTTTTTTCTTTTCTTTTCTTTTTTTCTTTTTTTTTTTTTTAGTTAAATAAAAAGTATTTACAAAATAAATTAAATGTTTTAAAAGTAAACATTTAAATTTTGATGACAAATTATTTATTTTAAGCAAATATTCTACGTTTTTTATGACTTTTTATTTATTTATTTTTATTTTATTTTTATTTTTTTTAAAGGCAAACAAATATTTAAAATAATTTTTTCTTTTTTTTTCTTTTTTTTTTTTTTTTTTCTTTTTTAAGAAGAGTACTGCAAATATGCAAATATTAAAAATTTCCTAATATATATATATATTACTAACAAGGGAAGTATGAATATTTAAGTTATTAATTGTAAAATAAATAAATATTTATATAAATATAGATTTTAATTGCAAAACAACAATTTAAAAATAAAGTGCTTGATAATTTTATTTTACTTCTCATTGTAATCATTACTAATGAGAAATAAATAAATTACTTTAATTAAACAAATTATTTTCCATTTTTATTCTTTGTTTACGAGTTCATAGATCTTAATTTGTTTTAATAATTAATTTCTCGTAAATGATTAATTAAATTCAACACAAACACAAAAAGAAAAAAAGTTTCTTTTCAGGTGAAATAAAATAGTCAATATTTTTATTTTATTTTTCTTAATATATATATTTTTAAACATAGTATGCCCTAAAAATATATCCTTTGAATATATATGTAACACTTCCTGATTTTCTTTCTTTCTTTCTATTTTATTTTATTTTATTTTAATTTTTTATTTAAGTATCACTAACAAGGAGAATATGAATAATTAATTTAATAATTAGAAAAAATAACTATTTATATATATATATATGTATATATAATAAAATATTTAAAAAATGAAATGCTTTCACTTCAATAATAATTCTACTTCTATAGTCATTATTAATCAAAAAGTAAATTGCAATTTTTAACTTCAAAAATACAATTTCTTAAATTTCTTTATAATATTTTGCTAAATTATTATAAAGAAAATATTATAAACACACACACATATATATATTTCGAGTTGATGCTAAATTATTTTATGGTAAATTATGCATTAAATTTAACCACTCACCCCTACAAAAAATAAAAATTAAAAATTCCAGTCGAAATAAATTATTTTATAAATGCTTGATCATTCTTTTGCTTTTAAATAAAAAATCATTATTAATCAAAGATTAAATTCTTAACCTTAAAGATTTATCTTCTATGTAAATAAATTTATTACTAACTTACATTTTATTCCTTGGCACTGAATATCTGTGTAATCCCTGATTTAATTTAGTAATTATTTTCTATTTCATAATTCATTAAATTTAACTCAACTTCTTTTATTTTTTATTTATTTATTTTTTCAGTTCAATAAAAAATAATAATTATTTGGATTTTGATGCCAAATTATTTATTTTAAGCAAATATTCTAAAAGGAAAAAAAAAAAAAAAAAAAAAAAAAAAGGATTAAACGAGGATCGAACCGGGGAACTTCCAGACAGCAGAAAGTTACTCTGCCACAGCGCTACTGGCTACCTGCTCCTTCAGTCTTTAATTATATTTTACAGCTCTTAAATAGAATCTTCACAATTCTTTCATTATAAACTATGAATTTTACATGGTTTAGCTTAGAATTTATAGCTCTAAATACTCCAAAATTGATTATTTTTCAGAAAATTATTCTTTAGCCTTTAATTTTAGACTGTTTCTTTCGCTTAAAAATGTAGTTGACAAAGCGATGTTCCTCTTGTCACTCGTGAACTTTCTAATCGAATATCTTTAAAAGTAATGATTATACGAATATAGTGTTCACACAAAAAATTAATAGTTTTGAAAGTTCTTTTCAAAAAGTATAACTTTGGTGCATATTTTTTGCTTTTTTGTTTCGTCAGTTCTTATTTAAAAATGGCTGACAACGTTGGATATATTCGCTTTTGACCACCTCTACTCGCTGTGATTGGTCAAAAGTATCCGGTACCGATAAAGTTTTATATCTCCGCACTGGGCTTCCGTTACCGGCTTCCAATACGTTCGTTGTAGGGCAAAGTATGAGTCTCGAAAACGTGAGTGCCGGGATCTTGGAAATTCGGTACCGGGAAGTTTCCGCCACGGAAACTTCTCGGCATGTTCGTTGTAGGGGTCCTGGGCCACGACTGGCAGCGAGATTATGGTATTGTTCGCTCTTAATAAGTCATTTGGATAATAACATATTAGATAATTGTTTGTTACTGAAGTTATAAAAAATTTTAGGTTTGACTTGGGGAAAAACAGTTTACAGCAGTAGTATTTCAGGCGAAAAAAAACTGAAAGTCACAAATAAAGCTGTAGAAAAACTAAACAAGAATTCAAATTTCTTAATGTATTCTGGAGGATATTTCCCTCTCCTGCTAAATTTTTACTTTCTCTTACCCATACGGTAGAGAAAGTATTGTTTTGGGGTCAAATTTTCGAAAGTGAGATTTTGTTATATTTACACGTTTTGAGGTCTGCTGAATACGAAAATCATGTTTTTAGTGGTTGGTCTGTGTGTATGTCTGTGTGTCTGTGTGTTTGTGTGTCTGTGTGTTTATGTGTCTGTGTGTGTGTCTGTGTGTGTGTCTGTCAGTTATCACCATATCTAAAGAACAAATAGTAGCAGACATTCCAAACTTGGTATTCTAAATGTGTATCATATAGGGATGCTACAGTAAGCTTTTCGTTAAGATCAAGCAAATGGTTCGTGTACAGGGACAAACAAGAGCATTCTAATACATTGAGTCTATGGGGGAAATTGCAGGTAAGTAGAGTTTAACGTCTATAGACTGCACTAAACCAAATGAAACGAATATATATTTTTTGTGATAGAAATAGTCAACTGGAAAATTTTTTTTTTGTGTATGTAGGAGCCTCGCCTCCCCCCCCCCCCCCCTGAGGGGGAAGTCCCCCCTCGAGGGGAGTAAATTTTCATGATGGGTATCTTTCAAAAGAGCTCGCCAATACCTTTAAAACGAATGGTTGAACCATCGATCTGCGATAATTTAAAACAAAGTTATCGATTTTTTTTCACTTTTAACGAAAAAAAACTTAGAAAAAAAAAATCTTTTTTTTTTTTTTTTTTTTTTTTTTTTTTTTAAATATTGAGAATAAAATGGACTATTTTTGGATATTTGGTGTTATACTACTTCTCTAATATGGAAATCGTCTGCATTATCATAAAAGATAATTTTTTTTTAAATAATAATTTTAATAAATTATTTTTTAAAAACAGAATTATTTTTTAATAACCGAATTAAATTTTATATAAATATAGGTGCATTAATGAAACGGGGTTTGAGGTGGGCGGTAGCCCCCCTCACACACAACTAATTATCATATAAAACTCTCCCGAAGCCTAATTTGAATTGTTTAACAGAGGTTTATATAACATCGTTACCTTACCTCTTAATCTCCAACCTGTATTTATAGTATTATATTTCAAGGTAAGAGAAAGTCGTGTGAGTGACACACCAGATTATTTTGATTTTCTGAAAGCACTAGTAAATATTAAAATATATTTCCAACTAAAATAAAGAAATATATCTTTACTAGGCTGACAAATAATAAGGATTTACTTTCACAAAAATGATAAGAGACGTTATATATATTAAAATTTTATAAATCTGAGACCTTCTTCAACTTTTGACTATTTTTGTTACACAAATAATTATAATGAATTTAATTCATTACTCATGAATATCGCAAAAGTTTTTATATAAAATTACCAAGACATAGAGACAGGATATTTGTTTCTTAAAAATACTTTACAAATTTAAAAGGAAATTGCTACGAAAGATACAATAATTTTTTTCAGTTGTAAAAGGACTGCCCACAGTCTGGATTCATAGCCTCCTAAACTAGATGCCTGTCGCGTGGCTCGGAAACTTGGCGACAGTTCAAGCGGTAGACAGCGCTACCTGGTACAGATTGTGCGACTTTTTTGTTCAATATCTCACCAATAATTTTAAGAAGTCATATATGATATATATAATCGACGTTTCTTCGATTTCATTCGCCTTTTATGTATACCAAATCCCACTTTTAAAAATTTTTGGTGTCTGTTGAATAAAAAAGTCGCGCAATCTGTACCAGGTGGCGCTGTCTACCACTTGAACTGTCGTGAAGTTTCCGAGCCACGCGACAGGCATCTAGTTTAGTAGGCTACGCTGGATTCTACTTTCATAGAGGCAAAATCACTATTTTTGGTTATTTATTATAAGTATTTATTATTATTATTATTAATATTATGTAAAATGTTTAACATCGAGTAACTAGAAAGTTTATTCCTTAAAAATACTTTAAACGTTTAAGCAGAATCTTCTTCGAAATGTACAGTAAGTCTTCTTCTATTGTAAAAAATCTGTCCGCATTCTGAATTATCAGAAAATTTGTTTTTTAGAATTTGCTTTGAAGAATTTGCTTTGAAAGATACAAGCATTCTTCTTTCGTTGTAAAAGGGCTGGCCACTGTCTAGATTCTACTTTCATGCAAGCAGGATTTCTATTTTTTATTTATTTATTTATTTTGGTAAAAGTTTTGAGGTGAATTAACTAGAAAATTGTTCCTTAAAAGTACTTTAAATTTTTAAGAAAATAAATATTTATGAAGCTTTTGTTTTGAAAAATGCAATTATTCATTTTCAGGTGAAGAAGCGCACTGCTTACCGTCTGATTTTTACTTTTGTAAAGACAGTACTTCTTCCTTTCCCCCCCCCCCCTCAAAGATGAATAATTATTCTTTATCATATGTATTTTCTTAAAAATCAAATAACTTGATATTTTGTTACTTTTTCTCTGTATCTTTATTATTATTTGCCGAAACGTCAATGGTGGCCTCCATGTAGAGAATGAAGTATGAGTGAGTGTCTGTGTGTCTGTCTGTCTATCCGCAATTTTACTTGAAAATTGATACACATATTTATGAACTACACAGAATTAGCTGTATAGTTTTAGGTGTATGCATTCTATTTGTACAGGGGTGTGTATTTCTTCTTGTACAGGGATACACCAAAGTTTTTCTTATCCTTATAGCCACGAACATAGTTTCTATGTACCACAATAGCGGCCTCAAAACTACCCCAATTGACTTGTAAATTGTTACACAGGTTTAGACGCTATTCAGAAATAGCTATATATTTTTTAGTGTCTATGTTAAAGAATGTTATATAAATATATATATATATATATATATATATAAAGATGAATTTCTGGCAAAAGCAGAATTCAGTTTAGTACGGATTATTATTATTTTTTTATTATTATTATTATTATTATTATTTTTTTCAAATTATAACATCGCTTTCAAATTATTCAATTATATTTTCGATAAATTTTCGATTTCAATAAATGTCTAACTATCGTAAAACTGGTATCGTAAACAGTCCTCCGTCCTAAAAACAAGGACATTTAAAGGCACATTTATCCTATTTCTTTTACAGCTTGTCGTTAACCGTTATAACTCGTAATGATTTAAATATCAATGTATTTAAAAATAAACATAATTTATATTTACAGCCCTTCACGGGGATATTTTTTAATCAAATATAAGTTACTTGCTTAATAGCCTTATTTATAAATATTCGAAATTATTTACCTCAACTAAAATCGACTCCAAATGTCAGTACTGTTATGCCCTAATCATATGTTATCAAAATAACTCTGGTAATATAATCTTAATTCAACTTATTGAATATATCAGTTACTTAAAAGATGCTAAGTCTCGAGATTTTAACGCTTTTTCTCCTCTAAAGCTGAGATTAATCTCAAGTTTTAAATTTCTATTAAAAAAAAAAAAAAATAAATAGTAGAATATAATTGTTAATGTGGATTGCAGAAAAAAATAAATATTACTTTTCTATAATTTTAAAAAAGAATTTTAGCATTATTTTAAATAAAAGTTACTATATCAATGGCATCCTTAAATTACCAACTCAAACTCAAACTTAATTATCTTTTTTTTTTTTTTTTTTTTTTAATACGGAGGATTATTCGTCTTAATCTACGGATTTTTACGATAGTTGGACATTTATCGAAATCGAAAATTTATCAAAAATATATTTGAATAATTTGTAAGCAATGTTGTAGTTTGAAAAAAAAAAAAAAAAAAACTAATAGTCCTCCATATTAAACTAAATTCCGCTTTTGCCAGAATTTCATTCAAATCTTTTTTTTTTTTTTTTTTGTTGAAAAAAATAAAAAAATAAATAAATAAATAAATAAAATAATAATAATAATAATAATCGGTATCGAAACGGGTAGTATCTTTTTTCTTTCTTTTCTTTTTTGAGGGGGGGGGGGGGGAGGGTGAGAAGGTTGAAATGTTTATATTTTATCTATAAATTCATGTTGATTCAATGAAAAAAAAAAAAAAAAAAAAAAAAAAAATGCGATATGATAAGCACTTAACGGTGGTTAAAAAGCCAATTTTGAAATCACTTAAACCTGAACGGTCCAGGTCTTTGCCAAAATTCTGTTTAGATTTAGTCTGTAGGACACAAAATTGATTTTCTTTCGACATTTAGAGTTATACTTCACTGTGATGGAAATCATTTTAATAAATAATTTGTACTGCTTGAATTTGTATTGAAAAATATAGAAGAAAATTTTCTGATGTTCATAACATATTAGTTCTTGATGTACACTTATCAAATTAAATAAATAAATAAGTAAAATAGATAAATAAATAAATAAAAATGAAAAAGGCCTTTTCCGACTACTTTTGTCGTAAATTATCGTAGGGACATGCGGGTGGTATCAGTTGGTAATAAAGTCTTATTATCAATGAGATATTTAAATTTTGCTTCGGGTTCGTCTACATATTAAAATTTGCATCAAATTTATTAATATTATTATCATTTTCACAGTAAAATAAAAGATAAAATGTTTTAATAATTTAACAGAATATATTTTTTTTAATGTATAAAATATAACAAAATTAAACGCAGACGATCAGCATTTCCTACAAGCGGCTTTCGACCTTCTCACCCTTCTCTCTCAAAAAAGAAAAAAAAAAAAAATCGATACTATTCGTTTCGATACTGATTATTATAAATTTTCTTCTCTTCTTCTCTTCTGTCAAAAAAAAAAAAAAAAAAAAGATTTTAATGAAATTCTGGTAAAAACAGAATTTAGTTTAGGATGGAGGACTAGTAGTTATTATTATTATTATTATTATTTATTTTTTTTATTTATTTATTTTTCAAATTATAACATCGATTTTAAATTATTCAATTGAATTTTCGATAAATTTTCGATAAATTTTCGATTTCGATAAATGTTCAGCTATCGTAAAACTGGTATCGTAAAAATACACAGATTGAGACTAATAGTCCTCCGTACTAAAAAAAAGGAAAAAATAAAAAATAAAAATAGAAAAGAAAGAAAGGAAAAAAAAAATAGCGAATTTGATAAAAGTTAAGAGCTGATTTTGATAAAAGTTGAATATTGGATAAAAATAATATTCATGAGTTTGTAGTCCAAAAATCTGCGATTTCAATTATAAATTAGATTTTTTAACAAAAAACTTTTAAATAAATTATTATTAATTTTAAGTAAATTGGAGTGTAAAGGTTGATATATTTTTATTTACCAACTATGTGAAAAATACCAGAGCCGGGAATCGAACCCGGGCACCTCCGCTTAACGCACGGATGCTCTACCACTGAGCTACCCTGGATGACAACCAGCTAGGTATTTCTCACCTAGCTGGTTGTCAGCCAGGGTAGCTCAGGGTAGCCCAAAACATGTTTTACATAAAATATGGTATGAAAAATATTTATCTTTCGTTTACAGAGCCGCACAAAATTATTTTGATGGATTAATGTACGCTTGGAAAAGGCTCAAAGTACTTTTCAAATTATGACATGGAATTTTTTCTTTTTCTTATTTATTTATTCTCTTTTGTGCTGTTTTAGTACGTTGCTTGGTACGAATGTTATTTAGTAATAATATACAAGGATATTCAAAATTAGTATAATAAAGTTTTAGAGAGTATTTTTAGTGACAACTCTCTAAATAATTAAAAAAAAAAATTAATTAATAAAAGGCTTAGATTTTTGTGAATGTAGCTACAATATTCAAAGAAGGGGGGAATGGGGCGGTTCGACCTGTTTTGAGAGAACTTTCAGGGTCGAAAAATTACCACTTTTTATGTTATCAATATTTTCATACAGAAATCGTCATCGTAATTTTATAGTAATGTATCGTTGTTAAATAGAATAGCACTGAAAGTGACCTTTAAAAAACATTAGGGAGTACAGTTCTTGCAGCAAACAATGTACAATTTAGATACATAAAAGAAAAATAGAAGACGTCTTTTTCACTAACTGAATGTAGGCCACTAAATTTAAATCTTTAAATGATAAATTTCTTTCTTTCTTTTCTTTGTTCCTTTCTTTCTTTCTTTATTTTTGTTTTATTTATTTATATCATTTGCACCCTGAAATTTTCATTTTAAAAAGTGTAAGCTTTGTTGTCTATAAAAAAAGGAAAAAAAAGAAAAAGAAAGAAAAGAAATAATTATTTTTTGCCTTAACCCTTTAATCATTTACTTTGAACGGTCCCAAATGTCTTTTTTGAACTTTTTTCTAAATGAAAGTGTCGCCTGAGAGTCAGCAGCAGAGTTTGTAGAGGTCGAGATAATTCCTCCAGAAAAATAAATCTCAATTTCTAAAAAGAAAGAAAAGAAGGGAAAAAATGTCTAATTTCTAAGCAGCCTTATATAAAAACCCCAAACAAATATCGTGGAAATTCAAAAGGTTATGAGTTATAGAACGAACAGCATTTAAGTCCCTATCGTATAATGGAAGATGATAGGTGGCTTTATCAATATTCATTTACAATCAGCGAACACTGTATTACAGTTGGGCCTTGACTGAATCTATAAAAAAAATGTGAATAAAACCTCTTATAGTTTTGTTTTTATTTTAAGAGGAACTGAAATTCTGTTTATTCTATCTCACATAACTTTTTGAATTTACACGGTGTTTGTTTGGGTCTTTTATATAAATTGCTCAATACTTTTGGCTATCAAATTATGCAAATGAAATGTTTTAAAAGCAATGCTCACATTTTTGTATTCTGATTGCATTATACTGTGTCTAAAATAGTACACCAGGTGGGTTTAATATTCTACGTGTTATAATTAAAATGTGGCATTTTGTTTTAAGGAAACCGTTATATCTCCACGAATATATGTGGTAGCCTCATTTATACAAATAATTAGTAGAATCTTCATAATTACATACGCCAAAACGCATTTCTAGATCTACTTTATACAAGGCGATCTATTGGTAGATAGTGAGGGAAAAAAAGGAAATATGCTACAAAAATAAGGAGAAACAATTTTTTTATAAATATAATTTTTTATATCTATAAATCTCCATATGGCAAAATAATCCGTTGAACAGCCTTAAAAATATTTATGTATCAAACTTATACATTTGGTTTTTTACATCATTTAGAACAAAAGCTATTTACAGCGTCTAGTTTCCATAAATGTATTTGTTTACGTTAGCTGAAAAAACTTAATAAATAAGAAAAAATTCCTCTGAATTAAAATAAAGTGAAATATGTCTACTTTTAACAAATATATATATCCTTTTTTTTTTTTTTTTTTTTTTTTTTTTTTTGGGGGGGGGGGGGAGATCTGTTATTGGGTATAGCTTGTTGTAAATGTTCAGCAATTTGCATACAACAAGACAGAAATAACACCTATTTTACATTCAATATTCATTCTATACCCTTGAAAACGTAATGAATTTGTTTCAATTTAAGGTTGCTTGATATTCGTAATCTTTTTTTTTTTTTTTTTTTTTTTTTTGTATTTTATGAATTTTTTCTGTTTCATCTTATTCAATGTTTTTTGTTTTCATCTATTCAATGTTTGAAAATGTTTTCAATATATATACATATTTTTCTTTTTCCTTTCTGATTTTTCCTAAAAAGAAGACGAGACAAATAAAACATATATAAATCGAATTGAAGCATATTTATATTTCAAGTTTTTGAAGCAAATTTATTAGTGTAGAATGGCGGCAAATTAGCTGAAATTGTGTAGTGATTCATTTCACTTTTATTTAACTGGTATGAACATCAAATTTCAATTCGTAGGGCTCTGTTATTTAGGTATGGCTGATAACTTGAAATTCCATCGATACTCGAAGAATTCAGTTTCAATTTTGTCAAACACATCACTTTTAAAATGATTAAAATAGAGAATTTCAACCTAATTTAATTATTTTTCTTTATTTTGTTTTTTATTTTTAACATGTCAGTAAATAAAATTATTTACTGACTAGCAGGCTACGCTCGATTAGCTGGTCACTAAATTTAAATGAATTTTGAAAAGAATTGAATCACTATTTATTTTTTATATCACACTTTGGGCTTTGTAACATAATTAAAAATTCCTTTTAAGGTCAAAAAGTCAAAATAACATATTGCAAATTAAATTAAATTAAATATTTTTTCCGTTTTGCACTCGTTTTGGAACAATGCTCTTTGGTTTTAAGCGATTGATTCTAAAGAATGAATCAACAATTGTTTACAAATTTAATGGATTATGTACGGGAAATAAGTACACTGTAATTTGAAAATTGCAGTTCTTAAAACTTCAAAACTGATAATTTTTAAAAAAGTTATTCATTGTTCTTTAATATTAGACTGTTTTTTGTTTAATATTAGACTCTTATTTTAAGGTAAAAGTAATCGAATAGTATCGTGTTGTGAAACTTTGCAACGTAATATCTTTAAATCTAATAACTTGAAGTATGTAGTGTTCTCACAAAATATGAACAGTTTTTAGAACTTTTTTAAAAATGTATATCACCTATGCAGTATCTTTTGAAAACAATCATCAGTTTTTACTAAAAAAAATGGCCTACTTTTATCATTAAAGTAGTTAACTCTAGAACAATCAAAAATAGGAGTGGTCCGCCTGGATGTGTTCCGTCAACAACCTCTTTGCTTTATTTATATAGATTATTATTATTTTATATAGACAATAAGACTTCTTCACACACCATAAATTTTAATCCAGCACAACCGGTTTCGAAAGGACGTAGCCTTCCTTCATCAGGTGCAAAAAAACACGTGCTACTGCCTTGGAGGCAAAAGCAAGACTGAAAGCAGGGCAAAATCCAGAGGGGGGAGGAGCAACAGAAACAACCAATAGGAAGCATCATGCAGGACCAATCAGAGAGGAACACACATGCACACACAAAAAACAAAAGGAGGGAGGGAAGGAATAAACAATAATTATTATTATTATTTTTTTTTTCTTAATGATTTATTTATAATTCATTTTTATTATTTATTTATTTTTTTAAATTAATATTATACTAATAAGTAAATTGAATAAAATTAATTAATTTATTATTATTATTATTATTATTTATTTTATTTATTTATTTAGAATTATTATGTTATAAACCTAATGGAGGAAATTATTTAATTGAATTAAACAAATTTTTCCAGGCTGTAGACAGCAAAGTGGAATCACATTTTTCATTGACAATTTTATCACGATTAAGATAAATAGCTAAATTTTCCAAAAAATCCAGTTCAGAAATGCGTTTGGCATGAAAGATAATTTTGGCACTCTTAAAATTAAAACTATGATCAAATTCCCAACTGTGCTTCTCAATAGAAGATTTAGAAATTTCTTGATTAACAACATACCGAGAATGTTCACGTAAACGGACTTCAAGATTTCTTTTTGTTTGACCAATATAAGATAAATCACAATTATTACAAGGGACATTATAGATACCCCACTTATGAAACTCGGGAACAGGGGATTTAGTTGAAGGGAATTGGAATTTATTGACAGGTTTAAAAATAACGTGAAAATTGAAACGCTTCAAAACTTTGGCTAATTTAAAACATAAGGGGGGATAAAAAGGCAAGACAACAAGATTATCAGGTTTAATTTTATCATCAATGGAAAGAGTAGAGTTATAAGTTGGCCTACTGAACTTTTTGATAGCTTTATCAATTATAGAGGGTCTGAAACCTCTTTTAATAGCAACGGACTTTAAATAATTGAGTTCTTCTTTAAGAGAAGAAGTATCAGAACAAATTTTAAGGGCACGATACACGTAAGTGTAAAAGGTGCCAATTTTTTTTTGTTTAGCCGGATGATTAGAGAGAGCATGGGGAGGGTTAGAAACAGAGAAAGGTTTCCTGTACACAGAGGTTTTAAAAGAGGAATCGCACCTAGTAACTAAAACATCAAGAAAGGGAAGTTGATTACAATTTTCTAACTCAAAGGTAAACTGAATATGGGGATCAATAGCATTAGCAATATTAAGAATGGCAGAAACATCAAACGGATTTTCAGCAAGAATGAAAGTGTCGTCTACGTAACGTAACCAGCATTTTAAATTTAACATCTTTAATAATTTTTCCTCAAAATAATGCATATAGATATCGGCAAGAATAGGAGATAAAGGATTACCCATACTTAAACCATCACACTGTTTGTAAAATTTGTTATTAAATTCAAAAGTAGTTTGGGAAACACAGAGTTTAGTTAGATTAACAAATTCTTTGATTTCAATGTCAGAATAATGAAATTCGCGTAGCCTTTTTTCTAAACAATTAAGCGCACCTTCAGTGGGGACATTAGTAAATAAAGACTTCACTAAATCCCCTGTTCCCGAGTTTCATAAGTGGGGTATCTATAATGTCCCTTGTAATAATTGTGATTTATCTTATATTGGTCAAACAAAAAGAAATCTTGAAGTCCGTTTACGTGAACATTCTCGGTATGTTGTTAATCAAGAAATTTCTAAATCTTCTATTGCGAAGCACAGTTGGGAATTTGATCATAGTTTTAATTTTAAGAGTGCCAAAATTATCTTTCATGCCAAACGCATTTCTGAACTGGATTTTTTGGAAAATTTAGCTATTTATCTTAATCGTGATAAAATTGTCAATGAAAAATGTGATTCCACTTTGCTGTCTACAGCCTGGAAAAATTTGTTTAATTCAATTAAATAATTTCCTCCATTAGGTTTATAACATAATAATTCTAAATAAATAAATAAAATAAATAATAATAATAATAATAATAAATTAATTAATTTTATTCAATTTACTTATTAGTATAATATTAATTTAAAAAAATAAATAAATAATAAAAATGAATTATAAATAAATCATTAAGAAAAAAAAAAAAATAATAATAATTATTGTTTATTCCTTCCCTCCCTCCTTTTGTTTTTTGTGTGTGCATGTGTGTTCCTCTCTGATTGGTCCTGCATGATGCTTCCTATTGGTTGTTTCTGTTGCTCCTCCCCCTCTGGATTTTGCCCTGCTTTCAGTCTTGCTTTTGCCTCCAAGGCAGTAGCACGTGTTTTTTTGCACCTGATGAAGGAAGGCTACGTCCTTTCGAAACCGGTTGTGCTGGATTAAAATTTATGGTGTGTGAAGAAGTCTTATTGTCTATATATCTATTGTACACCAGTTTTGCATTTAGTTTTGGTATTATTATTTTATTTTATTTTTTGCTACTTATATTACAGAGGTATGAAATTTACTAGCCTCAAAGCCAAAATTATTTTCTTCCTTTATTGCCCATAGCGCAGCATTAGTGCGACCTAAAAAAATCCACCAACCAATCTTCTTTTATTTTTCACTATCTCACTTTAAAACTTGTGGTGGAGTGATGTTGAAGTTATAGTTGAGTGGGTTTTACATCACAATAGTGGTACACTATGGGTAATTTGCGACGGATTGAGACTCCCGTCTAAAATTGGTCCGGAGACATGCCATCACAATTTTGATCTTCCATGGAGAGGATGGCTCTCCCCGTTTCGGTGACCCCACAGTGTGTAAAAGTGAAAAGGACATGTCATACCACATACATTTCCGAGAAATTTTTGTCCTAAAATAAACTGGGAACCAGTAACTGATTAACACTCTTGCTACCAGAATTTTTTTGTTACATTGAATAACAATGGGGTCAAATTTGTCCTCAATGCGCTTTTAACATTGCTTGTGTGTATTTATGCTAAAAAAATGCTATAGATATTTAATTCCATCAATCTTTATTAAAAAATAATATAATTATGTATTTTAAGAGTTTGAAAGATACGCAGAGAAATCAAACGTATTTTTATAATCCAATATTATACTATTCATGTCTGCCGATACTTATGTCCGAAAATAAAAATATAAAATATAATATATGAAAACCATTTCTGTAACACAATCATTATCTTCGTTTGAATGAACTATTGTTTGGAAAAAAATTATAGTGGGAATACTTATAAAAAAAAAAAAAATGTCATCGAAGGTGTTGTAAAATGATTCAAATATTGCACTTTTTATACATTCATTAGTATTTTATATTTTAAAATTTATAAATAATGTGTATCTTGAATAAAGATATACATTTATGACAGATTGTAGAAATATTTGAATGATTTTTTTTAAATAAATAAATAAATAAATTTGAAAAATCTTATCATTTTACACAATTATTTTTATATTTTCTATCTAATAATCTTAAGCACGTTTTATCTTTCTTTCTCCTCCTGGAGATCCCTGCCACTGGTGTAGAACCGTTTCTCAAAAGTGTTTTGAACTAAACTTTTAACTACCTGAAAAAAAAGTCATCATTTATTTTTATTTTATTTATTTATTTTTATTTTTATTGTTCCCCATTAGGATTCAGATGCAACCAAAAAACATTACTATTCAAGATACTTACATCCTTGATATTATAAAAGATTCTTATTAATCATATCCTGGTCATTCGTTGGCAAGCATGTATTATTTTGTCCATTTTTTCGACTCCTGATTTGGTACTAATGTAGTCTTTGATCATAACGGTTTTGACTCTTCAGTTTTCCATTTCCGTAGAGAAGTATGTTGAACTTAATGAATTCTCAACTTTTCAATTCTATAAACACTTGTTGTTCATTTTTGAAATACAAATAATGATGAATATACTTCTCTCTCCTTAGTAATAATGAGCACTAGGGATAATTCTGAGCGATTGTTTCGTATTGTTTCCAAAAGTTCCCTTTTTATCTAATTAATTTATAAGATTCAAACTCGTAAAATATTTATCTGCTTTTTCTTTTACACTTTTCCGTTACTTTCATCATATAAAACATTAATCTTTTTTACTAATTGCCTTTAGTCACATTGTTTCCTTTTCCTAGAGACGCTTACATATTACAAACGAGACAAGCTATTTATTATATGCAGCCCAAATTTAGATACCCATACATTTCTGGTTAAGAAGAAATATTTTGACGAAATGGACATCTTCCTCATGTCTCTCTAACTTTTCATTAATTTTAACTATTTGATAAGGGAGAAATGCAAACATCTTTTAAACTATTTTATAAACCATAAATCAAATATATTTTTAATTTGTGAAAGATTATCATCAGACCTCTCTTAGCACTGCATTTCAGCTTCATGAAATCTTATGAAACGAGTTATTCGTGAGTACCCGATTTTACTGTGAGATTTCTTAAATTCAGAAGATTGTCATTTTCATGCCATAAACTGGTTATTACTAACTTATGTAACTCATAGATTTCAGCAAGAATTATTCCCCCCTTCGCCCCCAAATTAAAAGAAAGCATTTCTTTTCTTTTAATATTTTCTCAAGTATTTCCATATGCATTTTTATCTTCTTTAAGACCATTTTATTACTTCTTGTAGTATATTCGGTTTCACAAAATGTTCGTGTGCGTAGTACAGTATCTAGACTTTATTTAGAACATATCTTGTAGGACCTGGGTTATGGACATCATTTTCGGATTGGGTTTCTTCATGAGCAACACATAGAGGAATTGCATAATTAGTGTTTATCTTTTTAATTACATAAACTAAAGGGGATATAATGTATTTTTAACTTGTACTTAAATTGAACACAGAATGTATTTTCTATATAAGAAAAAAATGCACGGTGTATTTTCAAAATTTGATAGGTTTTATGAGACAAATTATGCATACTTTAAATATGGTGATAGGAAACAGTAGTGTAAATATTTAATAATTTATCCTTATTTTCATATTAATTATAAATAATAGACGTAAATGAAATTTAAAAGAATGCAATTTAAAATTACGCCTAATAAATTTGTTGAATTTCCCATTTTTTTTAAACTGCTCTTCTTCAAAATATTACTAGGGTTATTTAAGGCGTGTGATGGGATAAAATAACACTAAAATTTTTCTTATATACTTACGTTACTGTTTAATATCGTAAAGATAATGACTAAATGAAAAATGTCAATTTCTTTTAGAATTTTACATTAAGCATTTTAAGTGTATTGATAAGCCAAATACACGTTGGGGTCGAAATTGACCACATGGTAATAGGGATGTTAAAGAAAAACAATAATTTTTTGGATCAAACTGTAAAAAATAAGGCAAATTAGTTGTCGCTGTAGCATGTAAGCATGACTCTTCTTTTATTAGAATGCATTTGTATAGGAATATCACACTTATTCAAAGGAATATAAAGGTTTCTTGAAAATTTTTCGAGAGATTTTTATTTACAACATGCAGGCAGGATTTCCAATCAAATTCGACAGCATTTTTAGAAAACCACAGTCGACAAAAAATACTACAATCAGAATATAAAAATATTAAATATGGAATGAGTTATTAAAATTTTTACAAAATATTTTTTAAATGCACATTCACAAAATTTCTTTTGATAATCTATTAAGCGAATATACAGGGTGTCCGAAACCAAACGACTTTTTTTAAAGTTGTCTAAAGACGAAATTATTATTGAGAAAATTATGAAATTTTGTGTAGAACATAATGAAAATACGGGAATTTGTTTGAGTAAATAATAATAATAAAATAGTTCAAATGTTCGCCATCAGGGTGATTTTTTTTAAGGAATTACACATTTAGCATACATTTATGACAGTTTACAAATTTTATCACTACAAAACGTGTTCTATATGACGGACATCATTTTCATTTACCATCTGGAATTATAAGATAGCATGTTCCACAGCTGACCGCAGTGTGTTCGGGGAGATATGAATAAGTCGCGGAAAATGATGGATCCTGGAAATGATGACCCTTGAAAGGTCTGGTATGCCTTTAAGATCAAAGTTCTCGGATTATCACGACATATTAGACCTTTTAAACTCCCCAAAGCCAAAAGTCGTATGGATTGAGGTCTGGGGATGAGTTAATGTGTTAGAGTGATCTATGGAGAAAATGGTGGTGAAATCTAAATAAAGCACCAGTCGTAAGTGCTTAATCCATTTTAAAAGGCATCCTGAAGATTCTTATTTTTTTCTGCTCAAGCAAATTATCATACCTTCATTATATCCCACACAAAATTTTATAACTTTCTCAACAATAGTTTCATCTGTAGACAATTTGAAAATAGGGTCATTTAATTTCGGACACCCTATATGTTGAAAAAAAGAGAAAAATATATATATGCAAACATAAAGAAATTACGTCGATAGAATTAGTTGAATTTCAAGTATTCGGAAAGATAAACAAAATTATAAGGGGTTTGTCTGATATGTTTTATTTTGAATTAATTAACGACAATACTGTGCACGTTGATACAAGATAAAAATATAGGTAAAACCCCTTATAATTTTTTTTCTTTTCCAAAGTACGCAAAAATCCTCTAATTCCAAGTACAGCGTTTTTCTGGAATTTACAGATATTTACTTAGATTTTGTTTTTTCTTTCTTTCTCCCCTTTTTTATTTCTTTCTTATTTTCCTTTCTTTTCCATAGTAAATATACATTTGATAAGAGTTTGCGAAACAAAGTTTTTATACGTTTGCACCTGTGCAATATATATTTTATTTTATAAAAATATTCATATTTTATTAAATATTTCGTATTTTTATACTCTGATTCCAGTGTTATCTACTTCGGTATATCAAGTTTTCTAAAAATAGCAGTGCATTAGTTTAAACCCTTCATATTATTAAAAAAAAAAAAAAAAAAAAAAAAAAAAAAAAAAAAAAATTTTTTCGTTTTTGGAAAAGAAACCTTTATATCTCAATGCATTATTCACATAGAAATGACCACAGATCATTAAAAGAAGCCTCATTATCATATAGTACAGTAAGAACGAAGTTCAAGCATTTATTTTATAGGGTGATCACAAACATAATTGTTCTTTTTTTTTACTGGTCTACTTTCTTGTATTTGGGACAAAACTTTTACTGTAATATATAAAGTATAATATATTCTTTTCACTCTAAAAGTCAACTGAAAAGTAAAAGAAAAAGAAAAAAGAAGAAGAAGAAGAAGAAGAAGTAAAGGACAGAAATCGTTAAAAGTCCGGAAGAAAGAAAGAAATCTGTGCTTTAAGTCTAGTCATTTGTATACCTTTGAAAATGGGAAAGTATTATGAATAATCTGGTGTGTCACTCACACGACTTTCTCTTACCCTGAAATTTAATACTATAAATACAGGTTGCAGATTAATAGGTAAGATAACGAGTACTGTTACGTAAACCTATGTTAAACAATTCATATTAGGCTTCGGAAGAGTTTTATATGATAATTAGTTCTGTGTGAGGGGGGCTACCACCCCCCCTCAACCCCCCGTTTCATTAATGCACCTACATTTATATAGAGTTTAATTCGGTTATTAAAAAATAATTCTCTGTTTAAAAAATAATTTATTAAAATTATTAAATTATTATTTAAAAAAATTATCTTTTATGATAAGGAGTTAAAATCGTTAAAAGTCCGGAAGAAAGAAAGAAATCCATATTAGGGAAGTAGCATAACACCAAATATCCAAAAAAATTCCATTTTATTCTCAATACTTAAAAAAAAAAAATTACGATTTTTTTTCTAAGTTTCTTTTTCTTTAAAAGTAAAAAAAAAAAAATCGATAACTTTGTTTCAAATTATCGCAGATCGATGGTTCAACCATTCGTTTTAAAGGTATTGGCGAGCTCTTTTGAAAGATACCCATCATGAAAATTTACTCCCCTGGAGGCGAGGCTCCTACATACACAAAATTTTTTTTCCCAGTTACCTATCTCTATTAAAAAAAAATATATATTCGTTTCATTTGGTTTAGTGCCGTCTATAGACGTTATAAACTCTACTTTCCTGCAATTTCCCCCATAGACGTAATGTATTAGAATTCTCTTGATTGTCCCTGTACACGAACCATTTGCTTGATCTTAACGAAAAGCTTACTGTAACATCCCTATATGATACACATTTAGAATACCAAGTTTGAACTTTCTGCCATAATTTGTTTTTGAGATATGCTGATAACAGACAGACACACAGGCACACACATAGACACACAGACATACAGACATACACACAAACCATTTGCTAAAAACGATTTTCGTATTCAGGAGACCTCAAAACGTGTAAATATAACAAAATCTTGCGTTCGAAAATTTGACCCAAAAACAATACTTTCTCTACCTTATGGGTAAGAGAAAGTAAAAATGTATCATAATTACATGTCTAAAGCTTTACTTTTACATTCATGGCATTCTATGATGTCCTACGACATCACAACTATTCTTATGTGAATTGCGTAACACATTGGCGTTACTGCTACTGCTATTTTATTGTAGAAATACATGAGATTTGCATTTTCACGCAGAATATATTTTAATTTTAGGAAATCTTATCAAGTATTCAAAGTACATTTCAGAAACATTAAATTATATTTTGTTTTCAATTTATTTTGACTAGACATTTGTAGCACTGAACATTAAGGGCATATATATGCTTGTACTTTAGAATAACTCTTGAAAAAATATGTCGTATTTTGAGGTGAAACAAATAGCAGTTATTTAAAGAAATCTAGAAATATTATAATGGGAGTCAATTATTGTTTTTTATTTATTATTATTTTTTTACATTAGTAACACACTACTTTTTTTAAGTTTTTTTTTTTTTTTTTTTCGTTTAATTAAAAAAAAAAAAAAAAGCAATCGGATTGTTCTAATTATATAAAAGAAAGGGAGAGAGAGAATTAGTTAAATTCGGGGAACGCTTTGGTAAATGCCATTTTTCTTCCTGAAACTTAAACACACGCACATACATATAGATATATATGTACAGTCGGTAACAAAAGTGTCCGTACACTAGCAAAAATTTCTATGTAAGAAAAGTACACTTCATGCGATAGTAGGTAAAAAAGGAGAGTTCTAGGTCAGGAGGGGGTGGCACTGCGGCACCGGCAAGTCGTGCGGGTGTCACACCACCCCTGAGGGGTCTAGATGACTTGACGTTGACCTTGAGACATCCTCTAACTTGATCGTGAAAGATGACGAGGGTATTAATGAAGAAAATTAATTAAAAAATTTAATGAGTGATTTATTGTAAAAGGTGACGATGGTTTTAAAGCGATGTTTGCGGTAGAATGAAAAAAGTAGGATATTGTTTGTGACTCATTAGGAAATTAATTAGGGAGTTAATTAGGGAGTTAATTAAGAAATTAATTAAGAAATTAATTAAGAAATTTAAAAAATTGAGAAATAAATAAGAAATCGATGAAATATACGAATGTGGATGTGCATAGAGTATGAAAGAAATAGAGAGGTTTGACTGGGGTTCGAACCCGACACCTTGCAGTAAAAATATTTCAGTAGTTTTCACGTGTGTGTGAGTGATTTTTATAGTATATGTCTGCTCTGTTCTTTTAAAACTATGAATGCTAGTGTCCGAAAAGAATTCAATCGTTTTAATGATATTAATTAGAGAATAATAATTAAGAAAAATATTAATTAAGGATCTTCTTGTAAAAAATCGTCAATTATTTTCCGAAAAAAAGGCAATGAAAGCAAAAATTAAGTATAAAGAACGAAAGAAAGTTTAGAAACATAGATTTTGACTGAGATTCGAACGATTCAACCATTTAAATTATATAAATTTACAGAATAATAATTAATAAAGTATTAATTAAGCATTTCCTTCTAAAAGATTACGAATGTTTTATGAAAAAATGACATTGAGAGTTAAAATTAAGTATAAAATAATGAAAGAAAGTGTAGCAATAGAGACACCTGACTGAGAGATTCGAACCCGGCGCCTGTTTGAAGTGAGGAAACAGTAGTTTACAAGTACTTTAACCACTGTTCTTTAGAAATATACCTACACAGATCTTTTTAAACCTAAGAATACAAATGTTTGAGAACGACTCAACCATTTAAATAATATTAATTACAGAATAATTAAAAAATAATAATTGAAGATCTTGCAAAATTCGCTAATATTTTATGAAAAAAGATGATGTATGTGAAAATTAAGTTAAAAGATGTTTAAAATCTCAAATGTATAAGTGAAATTAAATTAGAATGAAAGACGAGAATTGTTTTTTTAAAGATAACTAAAAAGAGTGATTTAAATTTCTTATTAATTACTTAATTGAAGAAAGTTCGTTAAAAAAATACTTTTCATCATATAGATTTTTTTAATTGTGAATACTAACTAGCATCCATTTTAAACTGTTTATATTTTTTTACTAAATAGAATAAAGATCGACTTAATTCGCCAATGGTGACGTCACAATGTTTTTAGGGAAGAAGGTGACCATCCCTTTAAACATTTTCTTAGAATCGGGGGAGATGCTATTGTACATTCAATACAAGAAAGAGGAGGAAAAATACCAGTTTTGTCGCTACCTTTAACCGTGTTTAAATTTGATTATTGTTAGACGTTTTAAAAATATAAATTCATTTCTTTCTATCTTTAGAAGAATCTTATTGATTATTTGATATACAATATGGGAATATAATAACTTTTAATAATAGACATTTTCAGTAGATTTTTACAAATCACTACAAAAAATTCATTACAACTTCAGAAAATCAAAAGTTTTTTAGATATATTTTGTAACTTTTTCGAATAATCCTTCACATATTAGACTACACCCTTACATTTCTTTAGTGTAAACCCGTGAAATTTTACCAATAAAATCAGAAATAGGGTCGTAAAAATAAGAATTTGGCATGATTTTAAATAAATTTTAGGATATATCTACAAAAATTTTAGAGTATTTGGCGATAATTCGGATTTGGTGAGAAACACCTAGTATTAATTTCGAGTGGAGTAAAATTTTGTCACATGCTAACTTATTTTTGCGTGAGTGAAGACATCTCTTTTTTAACCTGAATTCAGTACTACATAAAAATTATTTTTTCAAGATGGATGTCAGAACAGATATTATTTTGTTAAATACATTTACTCATATATTCAATAGATCACATCTACGCAAATCAGAACTAGGGATTATAAATCAGCTTAAATTTCGAATGAATGAATTTATCAATTCAGAAATTAGCAATCAACTTTATGAAAATGTTGATATGTTATCTGATGAAAATTTTTATACCTGTTTAGACATTGTTTTAAAAGAAATGATAAAAAATTAAATTAATTGGGATAAAGTTGTAATTTACTTAGTATTTTCAAGTGAACTTATGGCAAAGCGCTTTAAGAGATCTGGAGAGTTTATCATACTTTGGATAAAATTTTTTAATATCTTCCAGAAGTATTTAGGTAGTTGGATTATTGATAATCAAGAATGTATAAAAGTCAAAGAAGTGAAAAAATCATTTTTTCAAAGAATGTGGAGTTTTATCACTCGATCATAATATGAAAATTGTAAAAATATTATCTGCTATGTTGAATTATGTTCAGTTCAATCTGTAAAAGAACAATGTTCAAGAAAAATGTATGTATGTAATGTGAAATTCAAAGTAAATAAAGAACTTTAAATGAGAATTTTGTTTAAGAAAAAATTATTTGAAGTAAAATTCATCTTTAAAAAATAAATAAATAAAAATAAAAATAAGTTGATCAATGTAAAAAACTGAAAAATTCACTAAAAATATAAGAAACGCATTTTCACAATAATAAGATTGTAAATGTAAGATAAAATCACAAAATTACCAGCATAAGAGACTGTAGGTATTCGAAAAAAAATTATGAAGTCAACAATTTTGGTGTTAAACAGCACATCTTATTTTACAAAGTACTAAGTTTTTTAAAATCATTTAGTTTGAACTTTTTCAAACTTATACTTATAAACTGAAATTTTTGTGAATGTAAAATTTTTTACACAAAGTATTTTAGAAAAAATATCATCTCAGAAATTAACTAACTTATTTTTAGAATAAAAATATAAGAAACTTATTTTTACTAATGATAAGAATGAAAATGTGAGGTAAAATCTCATTCTTACCAATTTAAGAGACAGTAAGTATTTGAAAAATCATGAAGTATGTAATTTTAATGTTTCACACGTGTTAATAACGCGTCTTATTTTACAAAGTACTAAGTTTTTTAAAGTCATTTAGTTTGAAGTTTTTCAAACTTATACTTATAAACTGAAATTTTTGTGAATGTAAAATTTTTTACACAAAGTATTTTAGAAAAAATATCATCTCAGAAATTAACTAACTTATTTTTAGAATAAAAATATAAGAAACTTATTTTTACTAAAATATTTTTGTACAAAGTATTTTAGAAATTTAGATAACTTGTTCTTGAATAAAAATATAAGAAACTTATTTTCACAATAATAAGATTATAAATGTAAGATAAAATCACAAAATTACCAGCTTAAGAGGTTGTAGGTATTCGAAAAAATCACGAAGTCAACAATTTTGGTGTTAACAACACATCTTATTTTACAAAGTGCTAAGTTTTTTAGCCATTTAGTTTGAAGTTTTTCAGACATATGCTTATAAACTGAAATTTTTTGTAAATGAAAAATTTTTTACACAAAGTATTTCAGAAAAAAATATCATCTCAGAAATTAATTAACTTATTTTTAGAATAAAAATATATGAAACTTATTTTTTTTCTAATGATAAGAATGAAAATGTGAGATAAAAACTCATTCTTACCAATTTAAGAGACTGTAAGTATTTTAAAAATTATGAAGTATGCAATTTTAATGTTTCACATGTGTTAATAATGCATCTTATTTTACAAAGCACTAAGTTTTTAAAAGTCATTTGGTTTGAAGTTTTTCACACATATGCTTATAAATGAAATTTTCGTAAATGAAAAATTTTTACACAAATTATTTTAATACAAATTCTATCTCAGAAAAATTAACTTTTTCTTTTTAGGTTGAAAATGTTAGATAAAAATCTAACACTTATCGAATTTAGAAGCTGCAGATGTATGATGAAATCATGAACTTGAAACTTTAAGTATTAACAACCTACCTTCTTTGAAAATACTAAACCACAAGTTTCGACAAATCTGTAATCAACTGTTAAAAAACATAGAATATTTTTTTCCCTAAAATGTTTAACGTAGATGCTACATCCATAAAAATACAGAGTGAAAGTATACAAATTATCTGTTTAGACATGTTGACAAACTAGAATTTTCCACAAGATTCGAGTATTATAGCAAGGTATGGGATAATATTTGGCTAAATTTCCACTAATATTGGCGATAGTTATAAAAATTTGGCATGAAATAAGAGAATTTGCCGTAAATTCTTAAGTAAAACTGATGAACGAAGAAAAAATTTGAATTAGTTACAATCTTTTCTCGCTGTAGAGTTGTCTAAGTTCTCATACTTAGTAGTTTTTAAAGTTTTACTTTTAGAGTGATTTTTTATACTTTGCTAAACTGAAGTACAAAATGGATAATACTTTACCGTGTGAGGAGACACACGTTTCTGTTCAACAAACTCCTTCATCAAGTTTTGAGGATGAGAAGTTATCTAAACTTTTTATTTGTCCAACTTGTAAGAAGTCATTTTTAAAAAAATCCTATCTTACTAGACATGTCAAGGTTCACAATGACATTAAACCTAATATTTGTTACGTGTGTGAGAAAGGATTTGTTACTTTACATCGTTTAAAAAGACATATGGAAACCCATAGAAAAATTTCCATAAGATACAAATGTGAATATTGTATTGAAAATTTCAATCGCAAGTGTGATTTATTTAAACATAAGAGATTATTTCATCAAAAAGTCTTACCTGAACATCTATGTATTATTTGTAAAGATGCTTTTAAACACAAGTATGAATTGGAAAAACACAAGAGGGTGCATTATCGTAAACCTGAGTATCTATGTGAGGAATGTTCTATAACCTTTACAACAAAACATGCTTTTTCAAACCATAAGCGAAAAAGTCATAAAAAGACTTTACATACATACTGTTGTGACGAATGTACTGATACTTTTTCAAACAGACGACATTTTTTAAAACATAAAAGAAATATGCATAAAAAAACTTTAATGCAAACTAGATGTGATGAATGCAGTGAAACTTTTCAGTGTAAGTATGAATTATTGCAACATAAGAGAAAGAATCATCTTAAAGACTTTAACATAGAAATTGTAATGATCGAAGCACTAACAATGAATTATCAACAGTTAATAATGACAGTGAGAATCTGGACTTGTTAAATTTTTTGGATAATTTTCACATTGAATGTGCGAATGGTGTTTTTGACTTACATTCCAACAACTTTCAGAATGAAAATATAGACTTAGACTTAAAAAAATTTTTGAACAATTCGAATGTGGAATATACAAGTGGAAATAATATTGATGATTTATCTGCCAAAGATGAAAATAAGGACTTAAATAATTTTAACCTGATACAAACTGATTTACCTCTAGTAAACTATGACAATGAAAGTCTGGACTTGTTAAATTTTTCGTATAACTTTAATCCCAAGTGCTTGAATATTTTTTCTGCTAACGACGAAAATATGAATTCGAATAATTTTAGTGCGAAGGAAAATGAGTTGGTGACAGATAACTTTAACAATGAAAATCTAGACTTGCTAAATTTTTTGAATAACTTTAATACTGAATGTATGAACGATATCCCAACAATATAGATTTGCTGTCTTGTATTATTGTGAATGAATTTCAAATAAAAAGATTTCAATGAAAATGATTTGTTTTAATTTTTATTACAAAATCATCTTTTTTATAATATTTTCTATTAGAATACAAACTGAAGTGTCATCTTTTTTTAAAATAAAAACATGTAAAAAGTTTACTTGTGTATTAACGATATACTTTTTCATTACTGTAGTAGAATTGATTGAGTATAATATTTAAACACTAAGTAAAAATTATGCACAATAGTAGTTTTATAAACTATCAAACTTACATCGAAGAAGAAAAAACTTGTAAAATTGTTTTACCACTCAACTGTAAAGTACTTGTGAAAATCTTAAATGAATTTATCTTATTAACAATTTTCCTGAAAAACTAGCTTATAAAAATTTTAGATATAATTATGAAGTTAGTATTTTCCTAAGTATCACGTTTGAATCTTACTTTGAATATACATCATCAAAGTGTTTTATTCTTTAACTAAAATCACAATCTCTATTCCAAAGAGTGTAAAAATAATGTTATAGTAACAACTTAAACTTTTATATATAGATACTTTCACGATTGTATTTTAACTTTTTTTATTTTTTAGAATACAGAAAATATTTTGTAAGAATTGTGAAAGCTTAATTTTAGAAGTTTGTGAAATTTCACAAAATTTTTTTAAACATTTTTGTCAAATGTTTTCTTTATGTCACATCACTTAAAAAAATTTAACTGTTTTTAACAGAATTGCTAACACAAAACATTAAGTTAGAAAATTTATAGATAAAACTTATAAGATACGAAAAACCATATGTGAAGTAATAACAAAAGGTGTATATACTTTCAAGTTTAGACATGGTTCAACAAGCTTGAGGAGACACTAAAACCTGTAGCTGACGTCATAACCCCTGTAGCGTAACTTTTCCCTTACTACTACGTCACAAATGTATAATCTAACAAAAAGTACTTATGTCACCCTACAATTCCTGTCTTGTATTATTTTACTTTGTGTATAAAATCAATGATCTATAAAAAAGCTTTGTCGTTTTTATACACTTTGAAGTAAAAAATTTCTCCAAAAACATCAAATTATATTTCGCAAGTATGAATTGATATGTATTTGTTTTAAATATCTCTAAGTTACATTATACCAAAGTATAATTTCTAATATTTAAACAATTCTCACTTTACAAAAATTAACTTGTATACATTTAACACGAAAAATTGTGTAAAATTTACTAAGTGTTTCACTAAAGAAGAGAATTACACTAAAAAGTTTTGACAAGAAATACTAAATTCACTAAGTTACATTCGTAGACATAAACACACAATATAAGAGAAATCTTTAAAACATTATTGCAAAAACAAATTAAAAAATAAAAATAAATAAAAAATAAATAAATAAATAAGTAAAAAATTGTTAATTTTAGACAATTTTTCGTTTAATAACTGAAAAATATTCAAAATTTAAGATTTTCTTAACATATGATATTCCACATTGTTATGCAAATAGTATTGGATTGCACTTAAGCTGCACATATCTCGAATAGTTTAAAGTCTTTGAGATAAAAAAATTAAAGATTTTTATTAAAGATCTAGAAATGTATACAAGTTAATTTTTGTAAAGTGAGAATTGTTTAAATATTAGAAATTATACTTTGGTATAATGTAACTTAGAGATATTTAAAACAAATACATATCAATTCATACTTGCGAAATATAATTTGATGTTTTTGGAGAAAATTTTTACTTCAAAGTGTATAAAAACGACAAAGCTTTTTTATAGATCATTGATTTTATACACAAAGTAAAATAATACAAGACAGGAATTGTAGGGTGACATAAGTACTTTTTGTTAAATTATACATTTGTGACGTAGTAGTAAGGGAAAAGTTACGCTACAGGGGTTATGACGTCAGCTACAGGTTTTAGTGTCTCCTCAAGCTTGTTGAACCATGTCTAAACTTGAAAGTATATACACCTTTTGTTATTACTTCACATATGGTTTTTCGTATCTTATAAGTTTTATCTATAAATTTTCTAACTTAATGTTTTGTGTTAGCAATTCTGTTAAAAACAGTTAAATTTTTTTAAGTGATGTGACATAAAGAAAACATTTGACAAAAATGTTTAAAAAAATTTTGTGAAATTTCACAAACTTCTAAAATTAAGCTTTCACAATTCTTACAAAATATTTTCTGTATTCTAAAAAATAAAAAAAGTTAAAATACAATCGTGAAAGTATCTATATATAAAAGTTTAAGTTGTTACTATAACATTATTTTTACACTCTTTGGAATAGAGATTGTGATTTTAGTTAAAGAATAAAACACTTTGATGATGTATATTCAAAGTAAGATTCAAACGTGATACTTAGGAAAATACTAACTTCATAATTATATCTAAAATTTTTATAAGCTAGTTTTTCAGGAAAATTGTTAATAAGATAAATTCATTTAAGATTTTCACAAGTACTTTACAGTTGAGTGGTAAAACAATTTTACAAGTTTTTTCTTCTTCGATGTAAGTTTGATAGTTTATAAAACTACTATTGTGCATAATTTTTACTTAGTGTTTAAATATTATACTCAATCAATTCTACTACAGTAATGAAAAAGTATATCGTTAATACACAAGTAAACTTTTTACATGTTTTTATTTTAAAAAAAGATGACACTTCAGTTTGTATTCTAATAGAAAATATTATAAAAAAGATGATTTTGTAATAAAAATTAAAACAAATCATTTTCATTGAAATCTTTTTATTTGAAATTCATTCACAATAATACAAGACAGCAAATCTATATTGTTGGGATATCGTTCATACATTCAGTATTAAAGTTATTCAAAAAATTTAGCAAGTCTAGATTTTCATTGTTAAAGTTATCTGTCACCAACTCATTTTCCTTCGCACTAAAATTATTCGAATTCATATTTTCGTCGTTAGCAGAAAAAATATTCAAGCACTTGGGATTAAAGTTATACGAAAAATTTAACAAGTCCAGACTTTCATTGTCATAGTTTACTAGAGGTAAATCAGTTTGTATCAGGTTAAAATTATTTAAGTCCTTATTTTCATCTTTGGCAGATAAATCATCAATATTATTTCCACTTGTATATTCCACATTCGAATTGTTCAAAAATTTTTTTAAGTCTAAGTCTATATTTTCATTCTGAAAGTTGTTGGAATGTAAGTCAAAAACACCATTCGCACATTCAATGTGAAAATTATCCAAAAAATTTAACAAGTCCAGATTCTCACTGTCATTATTAACTGTTGATAATTCATTGTTAGTGCTTCGATCATTACAATTTCTATGTTAAAGTCTTTAAGATGATTCTTTCTCTTATGTTGCAATAATTCATACTTACACTGAAAAGTTTCACTGCATTCATCACATCTAGTTTGCATTAAAGTTTTTTTATGCATATTTCTTTTATGTTTTAAAAAATGTCGTCTGTTTGAAAAAGTATCAGTACATTCGTCACAACAGTATGTATGTAAAGTCTTTTTATGACTTTTTCGCTTATGGTTTGAAAAAGCATGTTTTGTTGTAAAGGTTATAGAACATTCCTCACATAGATACTCAGGTTTACGATAATGCACCCTCTTGTGTTTTTCCAATTCATACTTGTGTTTAAAAGCATCTTTACAAATAATACATAGATGTTCAGGTAAGACTTTTTGATGAAATAATCTCTTATGTTTAAATAAATCACACTTGCGATTGAAATTTTCAATACAATATTCACATTTGTATCTTATGGAAATTTTTCTATGGGTTTCCATATGTCTTTTTAAACGATGTAAAGTAACAAATCCTTTCTCACACACGTAACAAATATTAGGTTTAATGTCATTGTGAACCTTGACATGTCTAGTAAGATAGGATTTTTTTAAAAATGACTTCTTACAAGTTGGACAAATAAAAAGTTTAGATAACTTCTCATCCTCAAAACTTGATGAAGGAGTTTGTTGAACAGAAACGTGTGTCTCCTCACACGGTAAAGTATTATCCATTTTGTACTTCAGTTTAGCAAAGTATAAAAAATCACTCTAAAAGTAAAACTTTAAAAACTACTAAGTATGAGAACTTAGACAACTCTACAGCGAGAAAAGATTGTAACTAATTCAAATTTTTTCTTCGTTCATCAGTTTTACTTAAGAATTTACGGCAAATTCTCTTATTTCATGCCAAATTTTTATAACTATCGCCAATATTAGTGGAAATTTAGCCAAATATTATCCCATACCTTGCTATAATACTCGAATCTTGTGGAAAATTCTAGTTTGTCAACATGTCTAAACAGATAATTTGTACACTTTCTCTCTGTATTTTTATGGATGTAGCATCTACGTTAAACATTTTAGGGAAAAAAATATTCTATGTTTTTTAACAGTTGATTACAGATTTGTCGAAACTTGTGGTTTAGTATTTTCAAAGAAGGTAGGTTGTTAATACTTAAAGTTTCAAGTTCATGATTTCATCATACATCTGCAGCTTCTAAATTCGATAAGTGTTAGATTTTTATCTAACATTTTCAACCTAAAAAGAAAAAGTTAATTTTTCTGAGATAGAATTTGTATTAAAATAATTTGTGTAAAAATTTTTCATTTACGAAAATTTCATTTATAAGCATATGTGTGAAAAACTTCAAACCAAATGACTTTTAAAAACTTAGTGCTTTGTAAAATAAGATGCATTATTAACACATGTGAAACATTAAAATTGCATACTTCATAATTTTTAAAATACTTACAGTCTCTTAAATTGGTAAGAATGAGTTTTTATCTCACATTTTCATTCTTATCATTAGAAAAAAAATAAGTTTCATATATTTTTATTCTAAAAATAAGTTAATTAATTTCTGAGATGATATTTTTTTCTGAAATACTTTGTGTAAAAAATTTTTCATTTACAAAAAATTTCAGTTTATAAGCATATGTCTGAAAAACTTCAAACTAAATGGCTAAAAAACTTAGCACTTTGTAAAATAAGATGTGTTGTTAACACCAAAATTGTTGACTTCGTGATTTTTTCGAATACCTACAACCTCTTAAGCTGGTAATTTTGTGATTTTATCTTACATTTATAATCTTATTATTGTGAAAATAAGTTTCTTATATTTTTATTCAAGAACAAGTTATCTAAATTTCTAAAATACTTTGTACAAAAATATTTTAGTAAAAATAAGTTTCTTATATTTTTATTCTAAAAATAAGTTAGTTAATTTCTGAGATGATATTTTTTCTAAAATACTTTGTGTAAAAAATTTTACATTCACAAAAATTTCAGTTTATAAGTATAAGTTTGAAAAACTTCAAACTAAATGACTTTAAAAAACTTAGTACTTTGTAAAATAAGACGCGTTATTAACACGTGTGAAACATTAAAATTACATACTTCATGATTTTTCAAATACTTGCGGTCTCTTAAATTGGTAAGAATGAGATTTTACCTCACATTTTCATTCTTATCATTAGTAAAAATAAGTTTCTTATATTTTTATTCTAAAAATAAGTTAGTTAATTTCTGAGATGATATTTTTTCTAAAATACTTTGTGTAAAAAATTTTACATTCACAAAAATTTCAGTTTATAAGTATAAGTTTGAAAAAGTTCAAACTAAATGATTTTAAAAAACTTAGTACTTTGTAAAATAAGATGTGCTGTTTAACACCAAAATTGTTGACTTCATAATTTTTTTTCGAATACCTACAGTCTCTTATGCTGGTAATTTTGTGATTTTATCTTACATTTACAATCTTATTATTGTGAAAATGCGTTTCTTATATTTTTAGTGAATTTTTCAGTTTTTTACATTGATCAACTTATTTTTATTTTTATTTATTTATTTTTTAAAGATGAATTTTACTTCAAATAATTTTTTCTTAAACAAAATTCTCATTTAAAGTTCTTTATTTACTTTGAATTTTACATTACATACATACATTTTTCTTGAACATTGTTCTTTTACAGATTGAACTGAACATAATTCAACATAGCAGATAATATTTTTACAATTTTCATATTATGATCGAGTGATAAAACTCCACATTCTTTGAAAAAATGATTTTTTCACTTCTTTGACTTTTATACATTCTTGATTATCAATAATCCAACTACCTAAATACTTCTGGAAGATATTAAAAAATTTTATCCAAAGTATGATAAACTCTCCAGATCTCTTAAAGCGCTTTGCCATAAGTTCACTTGAAAATACTAAGTAAATTACAACTTTATCCCAATTAATTTAATTTTTTATCATTTCTTTTAAAACAATGTCTAAACAGGTATAAAAATTTTCATCAGATAACATATCAACATTTTCATAAAGTTGATTGCTAATTTCTGAATTGATAAATTCATTCATTCGAAATTTAAGCTGATTTATAATCCCTAGTTCTGATTTGCGTAGATGTGATCTATTGAATATATGAGTAAATGTATTTAACAAAATAATATCTGTTCTGACATCCATCTTGAAAAAATAATTTTTATGTAGTACTGAATTCAGGTTAAAAAAGAGATGTCTTCACTCACGCAAAAATAAGTTAGCATGTGACAAAATTTTACTCCACTCGAAATTAATACTAGGTGTTTCTCACCAAATCCGAATTATCGCCAAATACTCTAAAATTTTTGTAGATATATCCTAAAATTTATTTAAAATCATGCCAAATTCTTATTTTTACGACCCTATTTCTGATTTTATTGGTAAAATTTCACGGGTTTACACTAAAGAAATGTAAGGGTGTAGTCTAATATGTGAAGGATTATTCGAAAAAGTTACAAAATATATCTAAAAAACTTTTGATTTTCTGAAGTTGTAATGAATTTTTTGTAGTGATTTGTAAAAATCTACTGAAAATGTCTATTATTAAAAGTTATTATATTCCCATATTGTATATCAAATAATCAATAAGATTCTTCTAAAGATAGAAAGAAATGAATTTATATTTTTAAAACGTCTAACAATAATCAAATTTAAACACGGTTAAAGGTAGCGACAAAACTGGTATTTTTCCTCCTCTTTCTTGTATTGAATGTACAATAGCATCTCCCCCGATTCTAAGAAAATGTTTAAAGGGATGGTCACCTTCTTCCCTAAAAACATTGTGACGTCACCATTGGCGAATTAAGTCGATCTTTATTCTATTTAGTAAAAAAATATAAACAGTTTAAAATGGATGCTAGTTAGTATTCACAATTAAAAAAATCTATATGATGAAAAGTATTTTTTTAACGAACTTTCTTCAATTAAGTAATTAATAAGAAATTTAAATCACTCTTTTTAGTTATCTTTAAAAAAACAATTCTCGTCTTTCATTCTAATTTAATTTCACTTATACATTTGAGATTTTAAACATCTTTTAACTTAATTTTCACATACATCATCTTTTTTCATAAAATATTAGCGAATTTTGCAAGATCTTCAATTATTATTTTTTAATTATTCTGTAATTAATATTATTTAAATGGTTGAGTCGTTCTCAAACATTTGTATTCTTAGGTTTAAAAAGATCTGTGTAGGTATATTTCTAAAGAACAGTGGTTAAAGTACTTGTAAACTACTGTTTCCTCACTTCAAACAGGCGCCGGGTTCGAATCTCTCAGTCAGGTGTCTCTATTGCTACACTTTCTTTCATTATTTTATACTTAATTTTAACTCTCAATGTCATTTTTTCATAAAACATTCGTAATCTTTTAGAAGGAAATGCTTAATTAATACTTTATTAATTATTATTCTGTAAATTTATATAATTTAAATGGTTGAATCGTTCGAATCTCAGTCAAAATCTATGTTTCTAAACTTTCTTTCGTTCTTTATACTTAATTTTTGCTTTCATTGCCTTTTTTTCGGAAAATAATTGACGATTTTTTACAAGAAGATCCTTAATTAATATTTTTCTTAATTATTATTCTCTAATTAATATCATTAAAACGATTGAATTCTTTTCGGACACTAGCATTCATAGTTTTAAAAGAACAGAGCAGACATATACTATAAAAATCACTCACACACACGTGAAAACTACTGAAATATTTTTACTGCAAGGTGTCGGGTTCGAACCCCAGTCAAACCTCTCTATTTCTTTCATACTCTATGCACATCCACATTCGTATATTTCATCGATTTCTTATTTATTTCTCAATTTTTTAAATTTCTTAATTAATTTCTTAATTAATTTCTTAATTAACTCCCTAATTAACTCCCTAATTAATTTCCTAATGAGTCACAAACAATATCCTACTTTTTTCATTCTACCGCAAACATCGCTTTAAAACCATCGTCACCTTTTACAATAAATCACTCATTAAATTTTTTAATTAATTTTCTTCATTAATACCCTCGTCATCTTTCACGATCAAGTTAGAGGATGTCTCAAGGTCAACGTCAAGTCATCTAGACCCCTCAGGGGTGGTGTGACACCCGCACGACTTGCCGGTGCCGCAGTGCCACCCCCTCCTGACCTAGAACTCTCCTTTTTTACCTACTTGCGATTTTGTTAAATAAATCCTTATCGAATCATGTTTATACACTGACTAAGAACAGGATTCGACAAGGATTTATTTAACAAAACCGTATGAAGTGTACTTTTTTTACATAGGAATTTTTGTTAGTGTTCGGACATTTTTGTTACCGACTGTATATAATATTTAAATAATTAGGGTTAGATATTATTTCTAAACTTCTATGAGTAAAATATTCATAATAGCTGTCAAAATTTTCAAATTTTATAATGTTATCCGTGGTATCAATACATTTTTAATTTTTTAGCTATTGGTCTGTGTGTGTGCCTGTTAGACTGTTATCTGCAAAAATCAAAAACAAATATAAACAAGAAGTCCACACTCAGTATTCTAAATTTATATCATAGGGAGATATTATTTGGAACATTTTATTCAAGTCGTTCGGGACATACAAAAGTAGTACTTAAAAGTAATACTAAGTAGTTAAATATATTACGACTACGGGTGAAATTTCTGGTAGGTATAATTTAACACATTTAGCTGCACCGAACAAAATGGACTTGACATACATTCTTTATATGCAGAAAAGCATGTTTCATATAAAATATGTTATGAAATATATTTATTATTCGTTTACAGGACCGCGCAAAAGAATTCCAATATATTAATGCTATGGTTGAAAATGATTTGAAGTGCTGTCATGCATTGTTTTTCAGTGCTAAGTTTATGTACATTGTTTGGTAGAAGAAACGTACAAAGCCATATAAGTCCAATAAGTTTCAGGAAATGGCGTAAACGAAAATTCTTTGGATAATCTAGGACGAATTTAAAAATTTAATAACAGCCTTATTATATATCATATATATGTATATATATAATGTATTTACAATATAAAACGTGGGCTGAGAGGATGGTAGCCCGCTAAACAGCCATTTTATATTAAAATGCCAATGTTCAAATACTTTACGTCTTATTTTAAACCGTAATAAAAAGTCTATCATAATGTAAGGTAAGAGAAAGTAGTGTTGATGCCACACCAGAATATTTTAAATTAAGTTTAATCAACTGCTTATATCTTTCATTAAGCGTAACAGACATTTTTAATTGTCTTTAATATATATATATATATATATATATATATATATATATATATATTTATTATGTTCTACTATCACTGTGTTACATAAGATGATTAAACTCTATATAACATATTTATTGCTGTAATATTTAGTATTTATTAAACAGTTAAAACCATTGATTACCGTCTCGTAAAATTCTCACAATTTAATATTGTTTGTCTCTTTATTTTTCTTCGTAAATAATTTACAGATTTTTTTTTCTCCCCCTTAAAATCCAATTTACGAAAGCGGCTTAAAATTTACTGTGAGGAGTATTTATTGTTAGCAGCATTTTCTTCACAATTCATTATTTTATTTTTACATGAAGGAGTAAAGTTTATAGATAATAAACAATATTCACAGCTTGAATCTCAGAATTTTGTTTATCAGAAACAGTTCAAGCATCAGATTTTTTTTTTTTCCCTCTCATACAATCATTTGATTACTTTTCATAAAATGAATCTTGTGCCATGTGTTTCTTTGTTAGTTATTTTTCATCAATATTCCGAACTAATAATGCCACGTTCTTCTCTACAATAAACACATTTGTTTATCAATCAAAAACTAATTTTACGCTGAAAATGGCTCCCAATAAAGACATTTTAAGATCGTTTTTGCTTTATTCAAATGAATTCAGACGAATTCGCAATAATCAGAAAATTTTCTAATATTGAATTCGCAAATAATCAAAACTATTGAGAGTGCTTTATGCCTCCCCTCCCCAGTCCAACTCCTCTCGCTCCTCCTCTTCTACCGAAGCTCTTGCATTTTTGAAACTAATTACTTTTCTTCCTATCTTTTATCAGCACTTGGATGCAATTTTCAAAAGATTCATCATGCTTAAAAAAAAAGGGGGGGGGGGTAAGTTTGGACTTAATATTTATTTTTGCATGAGGCGAAGATTTTTCATTTATTTCTCGCCGATACAAAATTGGAAATTACTTCTTCACTGTAAATTATAGAATAGTAAATGAGGCTGTAGAAATGACAACGGTCCTGGAAAAGGGGTGGGATGAGTTGCACAGGAAAGAAAAAAAAAGATCTTCACACTAGTTTGTCGTTAACAGGCTAAATAAATCGTGTAAGCGATGCATGAAAAATAATCTTTCACCAGCAGGCTGTGTTAGAAAAGAAGGAGCAATTTATCGCTACTTAAAAGAAGAGGCGTACAACTACTGGGAGAAATGAATTTTAAGCCTCTCAAATATTTCTTGCACACACACTGAGAAACTAATCATAATTTCAAATATGCTTCACGTCACTGACAATGGCGAGCTAGGAGAGGATGAAGAACTAAATAAAAGCGTATTTTTAAGTAGCTTGCGACAACAAAAGCAAAATTTTTATCATTAAGATCATGGCTGACAACTTGTAAAACCCTTATTATTTAAATTCAGTTCCTTCTGCTCCCCTATAAAACACCATCATTCTTATCAGAGCGAGTGTTGTTGGGACTTTCCGCGAAAGCAGCGCCGCTTTTGGCAGGCCGTGTAATCTTCAGCGCGAAGATTATGCAACATATTCAATGTGAAAGGCTCGTTTTCCTTATTTACTTAAAAACTCGTGTGAAATATCCCCTGACTTCTCATTGGTCGATGAAGCGAAGGGTTGTTCCTCTAGGCACTGTACATTCTCTCTTCCAATCCCCCCACTCATTTCAAACGTTCTCCCCTTTGTTTCATTCCCCCCCCATTTAAAATTCCCAGATAGAATTCTTTAGCTTTTCTCATCAGAAATGTTTTTTTTTCCCCCTTCGTACATTGCAGAAATGAGAAGCATAAATGGAGGGGGGGGGGGGGATATAAGATCGTGAGAATGAATATTCCAATCGAGAATTTTAGAGAAATTTTGAAGAAAAAAAAATCTGTTTTTAAAAGGTTGGGTATTATTTCCATGATCATGTTTTTGTCATACCGCATTGACAAGGATGTATTCTATCAACTCACCCCCAGGCAGCGATATTCAAAAATATGTTTTTCAGAAAATGTTTGGACTGTTTTAAATATTCCGTGTTTATCCCAGAAGATAATGAAAGGAGTTTGCGCGTTGAAGTTTTTGCTCCTCATAGCATGAATTAAAATTGAAAGCTTCTATTTCAAAAACTGAATTTTAATAGAGAAGAAATATCAACATTATTTACAAAAGAATTGATCCAGATTGACCCTACTGCTCAAATATCTATTAAATGCGTCTCCTATATACAAATACAGGAGAAAAATATCTTTCGCTGATGGAGAAAAATATCCTTCACAAATAAATATAAAAAGAGAAAGGTTTTATGTACTCTTTTTTATGTGTATACATATAACAAACAATTTAGGAACTGTTTCCTAAATTTGTCTTTTTTAAATCCAGTTTTAACAGAATAGATTCTGAACCACCTGAATATTTCGATAATGATTTTAACCACGAGCAAAATAGTGGGTAGAATATTACTTCTTGGGTGAAATATTAAAATTAATGTTCTCTCCAAAATGCATGTGTAATTTTGTGAATTTTTCTTAATTCTGAAGTCTTTCAAATTCAAATATTTTCCTTTAAAAGTATAAATGTACAGATAAGGAATTTTCTATAAAAAATAAAATTACTAAAATAATAACAATAACAATAATAATAATAATAATAATATTTTCATATACACACAAAATAATAAAAACTATAGAATATCTATTATTATTATTACTCATGTATGACAGAGAAAGTATTGCTTTTGTGACAATTATTTTAAATTGCGAATTTGATATAGTCACACGTTTTGTGTGGCGTTGAATCTCAAAATCTAGTTTTATCTGTTTTTCTGTGTGTGTTTGTGTGTCTGCCTGTCCATATGTCTAATGGTCAGTTATCAGCATAACTCAAGAACAAACATGAACAGAAAGTCTAAATTCAGTAATATAAATCTGTACCATAGAAAGATATTAACTTAAAACATTTTGCTAAAATCGAACAAGTAGTTCGCATACAGGGGCATCCAAGACCATTCAAATACATTACGTGTATGCGCATAATTTCTCTTAGGTACAGTGTAAGAATTTTGGACTTAACGGATTTTTTATAAATTGATTTTATTAATTTTGAAGTATTTCCTATAGAAATTCTTACAAAAAAAAAAAAAAAAAAAAAAAATATATGAATATTTAGTGGTAAACAATTTTCTCCTAAAGAATAAATAAATAAATAAAACTAAAATATCACGTATACATAAAGTAACAAAATTATAGAATATATTTTTTATATGAGAATGAGAAATGTAGAATAATTTTCCAGTAATGAAAATTACAACAAAATATCGTAGTATTTCTCTTTTCAGTGAAAAACTTAAATTAACCAAACTAAGTGCATATTAGCTTTAATCAAGGGACTGAAGACTTAATGATATTTATTATCATACTGATTAGCTACTAATTTTGAAAACAAATGGTTATTTGAGGAAAATGAAATCCATTTATAAATTTTTAAGGTTAGTTTCATAAATTAGAATGTTAATTAAATATACATTTCATTACAAAGGTTTTTTAAATTCATAATCTCAGTGCTTAATTACGGAAATATATTTTACTTATGAGTTTCTGTCTCTCTCTCTCTCTCTCTGCCCCCTTTGGGCATAATTAATTGAATTTAGAAATATTACATTCTTATTTTTAAACAGCCTAGAAATAAATATAACAAATGTTTCTTCTATCCTTCCCCTCTCAAAACAAATAAAGCGAACACAACGGAAAATAATTATTTACACAATAATTAAAAAACACATTTTGAAAAACATATTGATTCTTGCTTCAACTGGTAACCATACATTGCTGAATGGCAATAAATTTTTTTTCAGAGTATTTCATTTCCTGCTCAGCTGTTGCAAATTGATTTTTTGGATAAGATTCAATTACAGGCTCCGATGCCTTTAGTGATATTAAACAAATGAAATAAGGTGTTCGTAGTTAGTGTATTGTAAAACGTAATCCAATTAGTGTGAAGTGCATATACTCTTCAACTTAATAAGCATAAGTAATAAAAATTTTCCTTTATTAAAATATTTTGAAAAATATTATTAAGCTCTTAGAAAATGGAAAATTTAATAAATTGGCTTTTTGAATTGAATATTGCTTTTTATAAGATGACTATTATAATGAATTAAAATCAAATATATTTAAAGATTATTAAAAACGAAAAAAAGCTTATAATGTTTTAAAAAAGAATGCGATTTATTTTCATTCTTTATTTGAAAAACCTTTTACACTTTTTTTAAAATATATATACTTAATGCTCTTTCTGTGGTTGGATAAAAAAAGAAATCAATAAAGCTAAGTTAATAAGAATAAATATTTATCTGTAAAAAAAAAAAAAAAAAAAAAAAAAAAGAGTAATTTTTCTTCTTATATAGGGAGGGAGAGAAATGAAAAGAGGGGTGATGTAGGGAAAATGAGGATTTGTTAAAAAGACTATTTCAGTAAAATAATGTTAAATGCTAATAATTAAATACAAACTGTATTGCCTGCGTAATAATTAATTATGATAAAATTTAACATGATTAATACGTAATATCCCTAAAATTTGAAACTTAAAAGCTTATTAAGATTGCTTTTGAATTAAGGTTGCTTTCGACCTCACAAGTGTAAATTAAGACTTAGATCTGAAAAAAAAAAAAAAAAAAAAAAACAGTTAAAAATGCTACTTAGACCACTACTTAAACCATATTAACGCTTGCATTATCAATAATGATTGATTTTATAAACTAAAATAAAATTGACTTAATAAGCTTGTAGTCAAATATTATTGAACGCATAATGTTTCAATTTAACTTTCCCAGCTGGATATATTTATTTATTTAAAAATAAATTATATCTAAATTCTGATGACATATAAGTTTTAAAATTTGCATGAAATTTATTGTCTCATGTTCCGACATATGCAGGGAATATATACCTATATTAAAGATTATACAATGTAACAAAATTGTAAAATACAAGCTAAACCTATTTTCAAATGCCAAATTTGTCCATAAAATTCAAATTTTATATATCATGTATTACTAATATTTAGGGGCTAAGTATGTATCGTAAAAGTAAAGAGTAGATTTAAAGAGTAACTGGTTCAAATATATGGTAAAGTAAAATATATTGCGGCAAAAATACAGCTTTGCCTTTTTTTTTTTTTTTACTGGTGTCTGATTTGTAGAGTTGTCTTCATTTTAAGATGCGGATGTGGTTTGTCTTTTTTAATAAAAAACGAAATTCATAAGCATATAAAAAATAAATAAAATAAATAAACAAGAAAAAATAACGACAATATTAATAATGATCAATAAGATATTATATTTATGCACGCTATTTTGGTTATAATTTTTTTAATATTATTTAGCGTTTAACCATAGTTATTAGTACTATTAGTTTCATTATCTTAATGGCTTTTTTTTTTCCTTTTTTCGTAGCATATTCTTCTGTTTTTTTTTTTTTTTTTCCTTAAATACACATTTATATTTCTTTTTCATGTTTTACTTGACTGTCTCAAATCAAAAGATTTCAGATTTGATTCCAAATAGACGCTTTTATTTTATTTCATTAAAATGTGTATAATAATTTTGTTTTAAGATAAGCCCCCCCCCCCCCCCCCAAAAAAAAAAAAAAAAAACGTTTTATAGAGAAGCATGATAATTTCTATTTAAATAATGATTATTGTTCAAATTTCTATTTTCCTTATTATTTATTTATTTATTTAATTTTTGTTATTAAAATCTTCGGTTTCTTTTTCATTTTATTTGTTGCTAAGCCCATTAAAAATTTTTCTTCTGTTATAAGAAATAAGAAAAAAAAATTGTATTGGAGAGGAATTTTAACCTAAATCTTTGAATAGCTTTATGTATATCGAATATGTAATAAACATTATAGAACAAAAGACAACAATAGAGGGTTTTTACAAAACGCTTTTCACTAAAAATTCTTTAAAGTCTTAAGTAGATTTTTTAATGGGTTGTTAACATAAAAGAATTTTACACAGTTTAAGTAGCCCATATTATCTCAACAATAATACCATTATTTATATTTTATATTACCATTCAATTACATTTGGTAATGTTAAAGAGCTTTTAAGTTTGATTGTTAGTTTAAATTTGCATTGTTAAAAACTATTTTCTCCTAAGAAGGATTGTGAATAAGCTTTTTAAATTTAACGAAAACATTTTATTGAATTCGAAATTTTAAAATTAAAGAAATGATGAAAATTTAGCAATTGCAAATAGATTTGTTGTAAATAATGTTCTGATTCAAGCTTTCTAATAAATGCACCCAAACAAAAAATTATTATTTAATTAATAAATAATTGTAAGATAAATATATATATATATACCATGTTTTTAAATTTTCTGTTGAATTATATAAACATAACAATTCTATACATTAACAAGAAAGCGAGTTGAAAGCGATATAAAAAAACGTTGGTTTTTAAAATAAAATATTAATCCTTTTAGAACAACATATATTAGCATCATGAACTACATTAGCACTTTATCAATGTGTATAAAATTTTTAAAATGATAATGACGTCAATTTTTATGAGATGCCTAATTTAACTTTTTATAATTTTTTAATGCTCATTTTTATCAAGATGTATTTATTTTGATAAAAAATTAAATTATAGCTAATATTTAAATGGCTAATTTTAAAGCTATTAGGAGGTTTTAGTATTGAAGTATTTCTTTATTTTTTAAAATTAAATTTATCGCTTTTTACCAAAATCATAATGACAATCATGAGCTGTAATGATCAAATGTGTTGCTTGTTTTTGTATATATATTTTCCTTTATATAAAAATTATGGTTTGAATTAGATAGGAATTATTTAAAATTTAATTAATTAATTATATATATTATATATAATCAAATAAAAATTAAATAATTACTACCTTATTTAAACAATATTTCTTCTTTATTTGATATATATATATATATATATATATATATTAAAATTAATAAAAAGATATATTTTTTAAATAGTAAGATATTACTCTTCATTTCGTATATAAATATTTATTTTAAATGTAATAAAATATTACATGCCTTTAAATTTCTCCTTTACCTAATTCAGGTATAAACTAGCTTATCATTTACATTTTTTTTTTTTTTTTTTTTTAATTTTGAAAATGATAGCAGATATATATTTATTGCATTTAGTCATAAAATACTAGAAATCGTACCGCAGATCTAAATTTAAATTTGCGATGAAATACAATAATTTTTAAACGACATGTTTAAATTTTGAATTCTAGAGGCAGCTTACGTCGTGGAATAAAATTATTCATACCCGCCACCAGTTGCTCCAAACTTTTGATAAGTTGGATCAAGTAGTACTACTATAGGAGATCGCTCATGTTATAAAGAGGAGGTATTTCTATGTGACGTGAATAAAAATGAAATGTAACCTGGATGGGGGGAGTCAGCCAACAATGACGTCAATCAAAACGAAACATATGTTGAAGAGTGACGTGAAACATTACATCACTGGAACGAAAACACCGCCCTCTGTTGAAAGAGAGGGGAACTGTTTATTGCTGTTTTGTTTATTATGCACGAGTAAGACTATAAAAGTATATGTATGATAATACGAGAAAATGAAGATAATAAATTTAAGTTAGAACGAAATCAAAAAATAAAAGTATTGTTTATCCATGTTCCAAAAGATAAAAAATTAATATAATAATTAAATAAAAAATTATTAAAGTGAATTTACTTGCAAATTTGTTTATGTATAATGCAAATACATTTTGTACACAATTTAAAAATTCTTTCTTGGATAAATACAATATGACTAGGTACAAATTACAAAATAATTAGGTTTTCTCCTATGTTTTCTTAGTAATGGAAATTCGTTACAGTCGGTGGCAAAATTATTGAACCGCCAGCAATAATTCGCATTTAAAATATGTGCATTTAATACTATATTGTTAAGAAAATATTTGTCGAATCATGATGTTAGCCTTTGTGCTGTTTATAAAAAAGTATGTTGATGATAAAAATTAGCGATCAAACTGAATATATGTATATGAAAAATAAATGATTTTGCTGCCAACCGTAATGTATTGAATTAACTTGGGAAACCCAGTAAAATTTTACGCATATTTAAATATAAGAGAAATTTTTGTAAAAGTGCAAATTTGCCTAAAGTAATTCGTATTTGTTAGAAACATATCAGTATAAAAAAAAGGAAAATAAATAAATCATCCACGTATAAGAGAACACTGGAAATAAAATATTTAAAATGCGTTACTCAACATACTTTATTTAATTTTTATTTATTTATTTATTTTTATTTAAACTATTATTATTATTATTATTAATTCATTAATTCATTAGTTTATTAATTTATTTTTGAAAGAGAGATAGGAAATAAAGATTAAATAATAAAGATAAAAAAAAATATAAATAAATAAAAATAAATAAATAAAGATAATAAAGATTCTTTTTTTTTTTTTTTTTTTTTAATCTTAACAAAATCTTAACAATCCGTCATTACAAAAATTACAGCATTATATTTAATTTGATATTTTGTCATAACAAAATAAATAGATTTAAATAACTTTCCCAGTAAGAAAATAATTGATAATTCTAGGGGGAGGTGGGGGGGGGGGGGGGGAGGAATCTTTATGAGTAATTGAGTTGGTTAAATTACTTAAAAGTATTTTTTTTAAAAAATCTTAGCTTACTTAGTAGTTCCTTTCAGAAAATATTTCATCACAACGTAATGCAACAGTACAACCCTATGGAGAGAAGAAAAAATAGTTAGATACGTATTTTCTGTTAATTTTATTAAAAGAATAAAATATCTTATAAAAGTAATTACAAAAATATTGATATAATATTGCAGATATAATACTACAATTCAATATAATCGTTAAGAATTAAATATTTGCTGCAATTTAGAAATAATAATAATAATAATAATAATAATAATAATAATATTTCACAGATCGAATTATTTAAAAACATATAAAATAAAATAAAAGTGATATTTAGCCCTCTTTTTTTTTTTTTTTTTTTTTTAATATATATGTATGATTTACATATGCAATATCATGAGACTTACCTTCAAAATGCTCCATGCATATTTTAAATCCTCAATATTTAACAAATTTTTTCATTAAATTATTTTTTTTTCGCTTTAATCTTCAAACAAAACTTAAACAACATTTACATATTTAAAAAGTTACTTACTTTTTTTTAAGGTAAATTTATATATAAACATGTATATTGTGGCTACCAAAAAACTTTCTTCTATGTTATTCTAATATAAAAGCGTCGCTTACAGTTAAACATGCACAGAAGTTTTTCTCATAATGAAGATTTTACATATCCAGTTTTTGCAACAGATGCTGAGATGTAGCCATGAGAAAAGTCACAGAAGGTAAGCAATAGCATGGCATATAACCAAACTAAATCAGCATTCGTTTTCATAATGGTTATCTTACATGTCAAATTTGGTGCATTTATATGCCATAAAAGTTGAGATTTAGTCTCCCTATTCACGGGGTAAATTGCAGCCCATTAGGCGGATCTGTCCCCAAATTGTATCATTATAGTGTTTTATAATGGCCCTCGCATGTACGAAGTTTTGTGAATTTATATACAATAGAACCTCAGATGTAGCGTTCTCGATTACGGAAAAAAAAAATGTAGCATTGCAGCGCCATCTATCGGTAGATATGCACCCAAATTCAATCAACATAATTTTTCATGATGGCCCTGACACATATCAAGTTTTGTTCGATTATATACAACAAAACCTGAGATATAGCCGTCCTTTAAATAGGAGAAATCGTAGTACAGCAGCGTCACCTGTGGAACCAAAAGTTGATAGTGGTTCTTGATATACGTTTCGAACAATATTTTTATCTCACAAACACACAAATACACAGACAAACATTTAAAAAATTATTAAATCTTGTTTTGGACCTCTCAAAACGTGTAGAGCTATCGAAAACAGAAAATCGAAAAATTTTACGAATCCAATACTTTCTTCTGTTGAACACAGAAGACAGTAAATGTATTAATAACTTGTGTCTTGTGACACATTAAATAGTTTAAGAAATTATTTAAATAGAGATATTTACAATTTTTCAATACCCAAAGAAAAATATTTAGTATATTATTTTAAGATGCTTAAAATTTTTAACACAATTTTCAATTTTTAAAAATTATTATTCGAACAAGTGTGTTAATAAGTTATATTTGTAATGTGTGTTACATTATATAAATTTAGAGTAACTACATAGCACCAGGAGTGTTGACAGATTTAGCAACTTTTTTATTCACTAGTCACCAGTAATTTTGGGAACTGGTATTTGATCTATACTGGGCGTCGCAAAATTGCAGCAACAAACTTTAAGATGAGATAGGAGATATTATAAGGATTCAGAATTCCATAGGAACCCATGTCTGCAAATATCATCTTAACTCTTTAAGAACCGGGTGTTTTCGGATATTTTTTATCATATGTGTTCGGTACAAACTGAGAGTTACAAAATTTGAGTGAAAATAAATAACAGCTGATAGAATGAGGAATACGTAGCAACCCATGACAGCAAACATCACATTAACCCTTTAAGGAGTGGATACCTTTTGGTGTCTTTTAACACATACCGCCATGTGCTACTATTATCGACTGATCATGTGTAGTCTAAATTTTACTTATTTGTAATTCTGCCTACTTTGCAAAATTTGGAAACTTATACGATCCATCATTTCACAAAATCATACTCAATGTTCGTACCAATACAATCAGTGATTTAAATACATAGATTAGAAACACCGTTATTACTATATGTATCTTTTTATGTAATTATTCGCACGAAAAAGGTGTTAAAAATTCAAAATTTTAAACCTATGCCCACAGGTTAAAGGATGTTAAACGATGTTGAATAAAAATGTCGCAAAATCTGGCAACACTGAGTACACTGTAAAAAATAGGTTCTTAAAATTGTATATATAAAATAAGTTGTCTCAAGTATATATGTACTATGTCTATAAGTATATATGGTTCTTAAAATAAGTATATATTGTCTCAAAATAGCCCCGAAACAATATATACTTAAATTAAAAAACCCATGTACTCATTTTTGAGTACATTGACATGTGAAACATGGGGATATTGGAATTCTTATTGGTCAACCCCATTTTTGAGCATGTCAATATACTCAAAAATGACTAAATGGATTTTCAAATTTAAGTATATTTTGTTTCGGAGCTATTTTGAGACAATATATACTTATTTTTAAGAACCTATTTTTTACAGTGTACCTGCAATATAGAATAGTGATATGAACTACATTATTTATCTAGAATGGCCTTCACATAGTGACGGGTGTGACATTTTGACACATATTTTTAACCCTTCAAGTGGCTTAAATAGATTTTTCCGTTCACTGTTCACTTATTTTCTCCATAATACAAAAATGCATTATTATAGATTCTTAGTTTGTTGTTTAAATAAGCAGGTCACATGTAATAGTCATAAAGTGTCTTTTTAATTGTATAAATGTTTCGAAGCAAGACACTTTGATCCCGTCGTTTTGGTCCCGAGGAAATTTCGGTCCCTGGCCATTTTGGGCCCGCTAATTTTTTGCTATCTTTTAAATATATATCAGTTTTTTAATATGATAGCATATTTGTTGATACGGGAAAATTTATGTGCTCTTAGAATATCTTTAATTAAGGAATATCATATAGGTAAATAAATAAATTTTCAAAATTACGATTGCTCCCTAGCCATTGAGATTGGGAGAATTTTGTTTTAACTGATTTTTTACGAACATTTAATATATTTAAACTTTTTAAAATACAATTGAACTTTCTTTTCTTTTCTTTTTTTTATAATTGAGATTTTTTTTTTTTTCGATTTAACTCACTTTAACTCTAATTTGATTTTTAATTTACTATTAGGAATAAAATTTTGTGATTTTTTAAAAGTATTGTTAACAATAACAACAGTACCTTCTTATTAACAAATAATCCCCATTTGAATATATTTATTGATAAAGTCGGAATTAATTTAAAAATAATAAAATGCATAAAAATTTTGTTTAAAAAAAAGGGGGTGGGGGTGGGGAAAGAAAGAAAGAAAACATTAGGATATTAAATATAATTTGCTTTTAGTGACAGAATGCTATTGCTTTCAAAGAACTAATTACTGATCTGCTCCCATCGTACACCCGTCTTCATAATCATAAGCTTGTGATCATTTATGAAGTTTTTTAATTTATACATGAATTTATTCATATGTGTGTGAGAGAGAGAGAGAGACAGAGAGAGATATGTTTCATTCGATTTGCTTGTGATTTAATTTTTATCATTAATCTAAGAGGAATTTATTTAAAAATTTGTGTTATATTAATAATAATAATAAAATACGTGTTTGTTGGATCGTGATATTTAATTATATTAACCATGTATATATGTACATAAATTACTTTTCTTTCAATTACAATGATTTTATTTTAAAAATGAAAAAAATATAAGTAGTCCAATATTTAATCAAATGTGCTCATTGCAACTATCAAGGTTTAAAAGATATTGGTGCACAATTTAAATAAATATATATATATATATATATCTGTCTGATACGTCTGTATAATTAAAAACAATGCCCACATTGAAATCTCTGTAGAACCTCGGGATTCCTTTAACACCTGTTTCTCCCACAGACAGTAAAAAGGAATTTCACTGTTTTGTTTCAGCGCATTAAAAAAAAAAAAAAAAAAAATGGCGAGGGGGGGGGACTTTTAATGGAAATTTTCTCAAACAATATTGTAAGTGATTATAATGGAATAAAAATGCTTTTATAATTCTGTGTGATATGTAACTATTTTCTGTGTTTGACAAATACATACAGATTGACAGAGAAGAAAATGACTCAAGTTTATGAGATCTGCACAAATTAATCCTGAGATCATTATTTAGGTTCCTCGTATCTGCTTTTTTTATTAAACTCTAACATTTAGGGGATGCTTGGATAAAGCATCGATTTCCTGCAAATTTTGTATTCAAGCACTCTAAATTTGAATGTGATAATTAAGAGTCACATTACAGTGTTTTATATTAAAAACCTTGTATTTTATTTAAACTGAAATTTTGGGGTCTTAGAAAAATTAACAATGCTTAGATCTTCGCTGATAACTAATACCCTTTATCATTCAGAATTCAATTGGAAATAATAAATTTTCTGCTTCATGTGCCCTAAAGTTACATCATTTTCAACAAAGGTTGTATATATTTAACCCTCCAATTGTAAATATTCGTCTAAGTTTTCTTTTGCCCGAAGTTCCCTCATGTATTTTCTGTCCTTTTTCCTCTATCGTGCAAAGAAGAAATCTAAATCTCAGAATTTTAGAAGTTTTCTCAGTTTTATTTGTCACATAATAATAATAATAATAATTTTAACTTTTCTTACCCCCATGTTTTCAAGTCAAATGACCAAGAAATATAAAAAAATAATTTCACCTTTTTTTTTTTTTTTTTTTTTTTTTGGGGGGGGGGGGGGTAATACTTTGATTATTCCTGATATTGGGACCAAAATGGCGGGACCAAAATTTCCTTTGGACCAAAGTGGCGGGATCATTTCGGTGGAACCACAACGGCGGCACCAAAGTGTCATGAACCCTAAATTTTTAATGATAAGTACAATCATTGTTTTAGTACATTGTAAAGAACATACAGTGAAAACAACCTTTCAAATTTCGCCCTTTTACAAGATGTTCAATATGTGTAATATAACAATTCTTTTTTTTTTTAAATACCTTGGCTTTTTTCCTTTTATTCTAATGCAATACCAAAATAGTTGTAATATTTATTTATTTATTTTTTGACGGGTGTGACATTTTTGGAACATTACTTTTCATGCTTATTAAAACACTTGTGAATTTTACGAAGATAAACACTCATTACACGAAGGTAAACACACATACAGTTAAGTTAAATAGTACCATTTTCAAAATGAATTTAAGTTATTAAAATTAAAATTAAATTGCTATGTGATGGGTGCGATATCATGTAAATTGTTCTATTATATAATTACACATTTAAGTAGTGAAAACGTTATATAAGTTTCACATTGTTTTCACTAACTTCCGAAACTGATTTAAATTTAATAGTAATTTAATTATCACATTTAAAAACTACGACTTTAGGATTTCTTTCTTTCTTTATTTTTTGTGTTGATATTGAGGGTTTCTTCACCTAGTCATTGCCACATTGTTTAAAATTATGTTTAGATTATATAATTCACTAATAGATAGAGATTTACCCCATATTTTCTCTCATATAAATACTTCAAATGAGTATTAAAATAAGTTTATTCTGGTTTGATTATTCCCTGAACACTTTAAAAAAAAAGTCATTTCCTGAATTCACAGCTAATTTTCTCGATGTAACTTAAGTTCATACATTTGATTTGACTATACTATCTGTTCCCACTTTTTCCATTTGAGGTGCTGAAAAATTTAAACTCTCTGTTTAAAATAAGATATGAAATATATATATATATATATATATATATATATATATATATATATATAAATCTTAAAAATTTTAAATTAAAATTTCTTAAACTTTTCAATTTAGCTTTAGCATCCCCTTCCCCCCAAAACACCAAATTTAAATATTTCTGGATTCTGTTCAATGTACAGATGTATTAGTCTTTGAAAGCCATTAATAATAGTTTCTTAATTTTGCCACATTCATCACAAAATTTTGCCACTCCCATCACAGGAATTTTATCGTATCTGACCCTATAAAATTTCGATAATGCAGAAATAAATTTATATTATTTAATTTAAGTTGTTATAACAGGGGTGAAAGAGTTTCCGTCACAAGATGGAACACTGACACCAGTACTTTTTATCAATAATTTCTATCACATTCAATCACAATAAATTGTTACACAGGTGTGGCAGAAATTATTGGTAAAAATTACTGAGAAGGAAACTCTTGCACCCTTGGGTTATAATAATTACTTTAGTTAACAATAAGCTATTACTCATACGAAATTTCCAATTTCTTTATCAAAAGGTATTTGTTGCATGTAGTACTTATAAACATCTTTTATGTGACGGGTGTGACAAGAAAGTTATTGATTTGTAATTAATATTTACCCTTGTAAAAATTGTGATTCTACATATATCGGTGAAACTGGCAGAACAGGTCAAATTAAATTAAAGGAACATAAATGTTCATATAAAACAGGTGATTTTAGATCAAAACTCGCAATTCATTCCCTCAATAGTGATCATATTCCAGATTTTGACAACTTCAAAATTCTAGACTTTAATGTAAATTTATATGAATCCCGTATTTTTCTAGAGGCCGCTTTTACTAAAATGCAACATTCTGCCTTGAACGAGGCTAAAGCTATTCCTCCTGAATATATAATCTTGTTATGATGTGTTATGAATTTCTTTGTAAATGTTGTGCTTGTATGTTTGACACTGAGGAGGGCTAGTGTTCTAGCCGAAACGTCTGTCGTGTATTTTAATGTTTTTAATTAAAATGTATTTTTAAAGTTTTAAAAGTTTTGTATTCATTATCTCATTTTAAATGTTACATTGGTTTTAATATTACCCAAATTTAATTAATTTCTTTCTTTCAAAATGGGACTACTATCAACTACAATTGAGACTGCTATTGGGGCTGCCAAAGGGACTGCTGTTAACTACATCAAGTATTCCAATGTTTAAATACTGTATGCTATTAACTACATCAAGTTGCAATGTTTAAAGAGGCTGTTAAAATAATATTTCAAAATGAATGAAAATACTATATTTTTAAAAATAAATACTTTTTAAATTTCTTCAGTGTTAGACATCAAATTTATACAATCGTGTAATTATAAAAGGGCTATTTTTCTGAATTTATGTTCTTTATAGAAATATTTTTAACATTATGTATGTCAAATTATTTTGAAATAAATTTGAAAATTTAAATCTATATATCTACTTTTACATAAAATGGCCCATGAACAATCTTCTATATTTAATAGGAGAAAGTATTGGTTTCATAAAAGTTTTCTACTTCATAAAAATTTAGACCTTCGAAAAAAACTTACAAGGAAAAACGAAAATTTTTTAATGTTATTTTAGCTGTATAAATGTCTCTACTGACTGAATTTGTATAGGAAAATATAAAAGAAAGTTTTGTGATGGCCACAACATACAAATTGTATTTTTTTTTTTTTTTTTTTTTTTTTTTTTTTTAAAGCTGTTTTGCATCAAATATAATAATGCAAGGAAAAAAAAATCATTAAAATGAATGTAATCTGATACGTTTTTGATTCACATTCGGAATGAAAATATTAAACTGACATTATATTGTTTACTTGGTATAAGTTAAATTATAATCATTTATTTATGTTTTTTTTTTTTTTTTAAGAAGTCAATATTATCTATGATATTAATAGAAGTTGTAAGGAAATTGTGATTTAAAAACATCTGATAACTTAAATTTTTGAGTTTCTAAAATTTCTAAGTCGGAAATTAGTAAGTTTCGGAGTCCTGGTATCTACGGAAACGAGTATCCACGGGAACAGACTGGTTACCTGCTTTACGGATCGAGTGTCGGTCACATTTACTTTAAATTTTTATCCATTTGTCAACCCACAAAAAAAAAAAAAAAAAAAAAAAATATTATTAATTTTTCTTACGTTTATGTATTTTGAATTCAGAGATTGAATGATGCTATATTCCTCCATAAGTAATTTAAAGCAATTTGACACATAACAGGAATTTAATTAAAATTACGTAAATGTTAATACATAATGTTTAAAGTTGCATAGACAAAAAATATTTATCTTTCAATGCATGTATGCTCCTTCATTTTACTTTTCTTTTTTACATATTCTCAAAATATTTCAACCGTGCTGGGTATTCTAAAAGTAAAGTTTATACATTTGAAATTTTGCTATATTGTTGAAGTAAGTTCTGTTTAAAATTATACTTATATTTGTAATTTTTTATGTAACATTTAATGGTACTGTCATTAAAAAAAAAAATGCTACCGTCGTAATTTAGTGTAGGCACATGCGGCTGGTGCTTATCGATTAGTGATAATTACATACGTAGTTTATATCGGTATAGTTAGATTTTGCTAGTAGGGGGGGGGGAGGGGGCATCTACATATCAAAACTGACATCAACTTTATTTTTTTCAATAACAACCTCCATTTTCGACAATTTTTCGGGGTTATGTGAATCCTATCAGTCCGGAAAAGGGTATATATATATATATATATTTCTCTCATATTTTTCATAGAATTATAATTTGTTAAATGAGTAATGTGAAATGAATGAGACAAACATTAATTTATATCGTCCCGGAAAATTGTTTTATTCAAATTTCATTTTTTTTTCTTTTATGCGTTAAAATGAAGCGACCCAAATATATTCGAAACATATTTTTCAAAAAAACATTTTTTTTGAATTATGAAAATCATTAATAAATTTATATTTCAAAAAATTATGAATTGTGATCTATATTAATGTTTGGACGAATAGAACAGACATCATCAACAATATGTGTTTCCAAATTCACAGCTCCATTCCTATCATTATTTTTTGAGTTACAGTAATATTTCAATTTTTACTGCTCTTAGTGGGTTGTCACTTATTACCATTTGTGTCCTCGATAACTTTGCATACACATGATTTAAAATAGTTATTCAATCAAGCTTAAATGCACGCATCATTAGCGTTACTATTTTATATTTAAAATCGTCATACTTCTTTTCCATTATTATCTAAATGGATATAATACTTTTCTGTGTGAGAGCTTAATTTAATTATTTTTAGTGCTAGAGGCCTATTTCAGTCGGTACAGTTGTCGAATTTTTATACGTCACTCTTAATTAGTGCTAAGGGCCTATTTCAGTCGGTTTATTGAATGGGGATTTATTGAATGAAGTCCCCCCAAGGCACAACTTTGACATGAGTCCCCCCCAAGGTACCCCTATTTCAGTCGGTACAGCGTTGTCGAATTTTTATAATACACTCTTAATAGTGCTAAGGGCCTATTTCAGTCGGTTTATTGAATGGGGATTTATTGAATGAAGTCCCCCCAAGGAACAACTTTGACATGAGTCCCCCCCAAGGCACAACTTTGACATTAGTCCCCCCCAGGCCCAGCTTTGACATGAGTCCCCCCCCCAAGGCCCAACTTTGACATGAGCTCCCCCCAAGGTAAGGTACAACTTTGACATGAGTCCCCCCCAAGGCACACCTTTGACATGAGTCCCCCCCAAGGCCCAACTTTGACATGAGACCCCCCAGGCACAACTTTGACATGAGTCCCCCCCAAGGCACACCTTTGACATGAGTCCCCCCCAAGGCACACCTCCCCCTCATTGGGAAAAAGAGAAAAAACGTTGTTTTGCGGCTATAAGACAGTTTGGACTTCCAACGTTATTTGTTACAGTATCTGCAGCTGAAACACATTGGTTTGATTTAATGAAAACTTTATCATGGAATTTAGATCGTCACGAATTAACTAAAGAAGAATTTGTCGATATTAACAAGTTTAGCAGTAGGCCTCTAGCACTAAATTAAAATCTGTCAATGTCAGATTTTCATGTTTTAAATAATGACATAATGTCGTGTCTGTATATTTTTTTTATTTTAATGTTGGGATAAACCTCTAATACATTTTCCTTTCTAACTCTATCAAGTCAAGAATTATTAAAAGTGTATAAACTATGTTTTTTTTTTTTTTTTTTTTTTTTTTTTTTTTGTTTAACCGCTCTGATTTCAAAAATACGAATGGGGAATCAAAAATGGGTGTTGCTATTGAAAATAATCTGGTGTGTCACTCACACTACTTCCTCTTACCCTGAAATTTAATACTATAAATACATGTTGGTAATTAAAAGGTAAGATAACGAGTACTGTTGTGTAAACCTATGTTAAACAATTCAAATTAGGCTTAGGAAGAGTTTTATATGATAATTAGTTCTGTGAACCCCCCGTTTCATTAATGTTCAAAAAACAAGCGATGAATATTTAGCTTAAAATATACATTATTTACCATATCTCTATGAGGAATTTATTTCAATTCCCGAACAACTTTCCTGGAAGTGGTAAAATATTATTAGTATAGAACATCCACTAACAACAAATAACTAGTATGTTGTGGCCACCACACGACTTTCTTCTATATTTTGCTATACAAATTCCCTCAGTAAAAATAATTTATTAAAATTTTTATTTAAAAAAGTTATCTTCCATGATAATGCACACGGTTTCCATATTAGAGAACACTAAATATCCAATAACACTAAATATCCAAAAAAAAAGTTGAATTTATTCTCAATATTACATTTTTTTTTTTTTTTTTTTTTGTTAAAAATGAAAAAAATTGATAACTTTATTTTAAATTATCGCAGATCGATGGTTCAACCATCGTTTTAAAGGTACTGGCGAGCTCTTTTGAAAGATACCCATCATGAAAATTAACTCCCCTCGAGGGGGGACTTCCCCTCCCCCCCCCCCCCCCGGGAGGCGAGGCTCCTACATGCACATTTTTTTTTCCCAGTTGACTATCTCTATTACACAAAATATATATTACTTTCATTTGGTTTAGTGCAGTCTATAGATGTTAAACTCTACTTACCTGCAATTTCCCCCATAGACGTAATGTATTTGAATAATTTTGAGTGTCCCTGTACACGAACCATTGGCTTCATCTCAACGAAAAGCTTAGTGTAGCATCCCTGTATGATATACATTTAGAATACCGAGTTTGGAATTTCTGCTACTATTTGTTCTTGATATATGCTAATAACAGACACACAGACAGACACACGGACCATTCGCTAAAAATGTACGGTGAAATTAGTCGGGGATGGCAATTTGTTTTTATGACTGTACCCTGTACATAAAAAAAAAAAGCTGTGGTTTCGGGTCGAAAGTCATTTTGCAGATCAGATGAGGGTCAAGTTTACTCCAGCCAGGCCTGACTCTAATCGCATGCAAAACACTAATCGCGTGAATGGGAATGGACAAACAGATGAGAATTGGATTAGTTAACACAATAAAGGAGTTCAAATGCAGAAGTGCATGAAATATGATTGGAAATTTTAATTATTATCATATTCAATAATGACGATGTCACCAAAACCACAGTCAGTCCCCCCCCCCCCTCCCCTCTCCGAAATTTTACAAATTTGTCAAAAATGTTTGATTTATACATTATTTCAACGCTCAACATTAAGTACTGATGTTTGAACCCCCTCCGAAAATTTTTTTAGTTATGGCCTTAATACTTGCTGAATGTAGCTATTCCGTCATAGTACAATATAGCATGAATAACGAAGTAAGAGCTAGATTCCTTACTGTTCAGATAGCATGAAAAACCAATGTCAAAAAGATAAGATTATTTATTTATTTATTTTTTAAGTATTATTATAGCTAACGTACATGGTGGAAAAGAAAAAAAATTAGATTAGTGTGCAAAATTTTGAGTTAATAATTGAGTTTGCCAAGTTTTGGTGAACGATGGAATCTGAAAAACGACTCTAACGATTTTCTTGAAAATTTGCTACATAAACCCCTTTTCAGATATCATTTCGCATGTATTACGCGGTTATTACAGGAAAATTAAGTCATATTATCTACTTTTATAAAGCAGGCAGTTTTAAATCTCTTAAATGGGCGTTTCAAAAAACGGCTCTACCAACTTCTTTGTAAATGCACTATGTAAACTCTGTTTGTATGTCTTCACACATATATCAGTTTACTTTATCATTAGGTGTCTAATATTTTAGCTCAATTTTATATCTTCTGACTACAAGTATCTCCAAAAAGTGCATTGAATACGTGTAATAGTGGGTCATGGAAATCCTGCGTTTGTTACACATAACATTTTTTAAAGTTATATTTTTACTTTACTTTTCCTGAAAAAAGAAAATACTTCAAAACACGTTATCTTTAATACAATTTAATGGTTTCTTTAAGAAGTCATTTTTTTTTTTTTTCATCAAATTGCAAATTAGCCATTATGAACATATTCGAACAGGGTAAATATAAATATTTGATATCTATACATATAAACGGTTACGAGATATCTTTGGACTCTGTCTGTGTGTGGACGCAAGTTGCCACCAAATTTTCATACTTTAGTTAATTTTAAAAAATCTAATCGTTTGATCCATAAGGTGTTTAATCCGGTGGATTCAGAAAAATTGTCCCTTTTATTGGGTACTTTATTTGTAACGAAATTTTGATTAGATTTTTTAAAATTAATTAAAATATGAAAATAATAACCTGGTAATAGCTTAAAAATTGGACATTTAAATTTTTAATTGTTGCCAATAATAATAATAATAATAAGTTTTTTTTTTTTTTTTTTTTCAACATAAAATGAAATATGCTTTCACGCGAAAAATAAAAATATATAAAATATTAAACTTGTTCATGCATATGAAAAAATAAAAATATGAAAATGGAATTAAAAAAAAAAAAAAAAAAAAAAAAGAAAAAGAAAAAAAAATAATATACCTCAATTTTAGAATTTTTTTTTTTTCCTTTTGTTTAAATAGTATGTTTTTGGCACGGATGAATCGCGCTTGGCATGAGAGCTAATTCAGCATTATATTAAAGAGCTTTACTTATTAATAAACCTGGGTAATTTTTAAAATTTTGATGCTGAAATAGAGCGGACATTTTTCGCCAAGGACTCCACTTTCACAAAAGCCACTTTAAGCCAAGTAGCGCATCAAAAGTATAAATAAATTGTAAAATATTGAAAAACAGAAAAGAAAGAAACAGAAAAAATAATCACATAAAGTATGTATTTTTGTCTAAAGTGGCGATAAAAATTCAAAAGTCGCCAAGAGGAGCTATATTAAGGCTCTACCATGATTAGGTTTACATATTTCATTATTTATTTTTCCATGTACCAATTACTATTAATTAACTCAACTACTATTGTAACCTCAAAAAATTTCTCATGCGAAAGACATAACAGATCACAGCACATTGTAATATTATATTTGGAGCGAAATTGTTGTTATTTTTTGGTTGATCGAATAAATCAAATAAATATAGAAAATAACGTGAAAGAAAATAATATGTACACCACGTATAGTGTTGTTCATATGTAACTGGGATTCTAATATAAAATTGCTACTTCAATTTTTTCGATACTGTCCGTTTCGAAAGTGTCATGTGATAAGCACTCAAATGGAAGACATCTGGTAAGCACAGGCACCCGACAGTCTGCGAATGAGTGGGTTGCTGCAGAACCAAATTGGGCTTTAGAGCAATTTCATGATTTATTTATTTATCTTATTTTATTTTATGTTTATGAAGCGATATAGAAAAACGTTTCTTTTAAATATAGTGACCAGCGAAGCGGGCAAAACCTTCTTTGATTCACTACCTTCATTGATTTCATAAATTTTAAAATGATTTCATTAACAAACTTTCATCTTTTGGCTGGCAAGCAGAATCTGGCTGAGTTTTGTACATTTCGAGTTTGATTTAAAAAAATTTCTTGCATTCAGAATTCGGTTCGTTCTCAAACCGGGACTTTCTGGTACCTGTAATAAAATATTGCTTTAAATACGATAATATAATCTTTAATAATAATTAATTTCAGATTATCCTTTTCTTTTTTATTCATAAAATCAGTCATATTAATAGAGAATGATTCTTATATATATATTTAAAAAAAAAGAAAGAAAGAAAAAAAAAAATGGCATTTTTTTTTTTTTTTTTTTTTTTTGTGTGTGTGTGTGTGTGTGTCAAAAAGAAACGTCCCTATTTTGTATATTCAATTCTTTTTGCCACACATATTTTACATGAAACATTTTTGAAAGTTTTAGACAGTTTTGAACAATAAAACACACTTGTTTGTCTTAAACATGTTTTGAATCTCTAAAACTTAACTCAGTAAAATACACTATAGCATGCAGATAAAAACATTAAGCAATTTTTCAATCTAATTAATTGCAAGTAAACCAGTTTTATACGCAGACACACACACACACACACACACACATATATATATATTTATATAACTTTAACAATAAGTAATACTGGATATATATATATATATATATATATATATATATATATATATTTTTTTTTTTTTTTTTTAATTCAGTTTGTGAAATACTGCCTATCGATAGATTAGTGAAACAGTATTATTGAAGAAATTTAACTTTATAAATTGTAACGTAACATGAAAATAAAACTAACAGCTTATGTTGTAATGTATGTGATAACATTTTACAATAACCCAAAATCTAATTTATACTTAATGTTAGAATGATATTCAATTTACACATTTGAATTATTTTACCTATCCATGTTAAAAATCAATTGTATTGATGGAAATTCATTTTTAGCAAGAAAGAAAGGGTAATAAGGATAAGGGAAATAAAGATTTTTTTTTCCGAAAAACATTCTTCCGATTAAATATATTTTACGAGTTGTATATATAAAGGAAGACAGAGCATCCTAATTGCCCTGAATGCAACGAAGTAGAATATATTATTTCCTCTGTTCAAAAATGCACTCGCTTCGCACCCCTTAGCGCTAATGATACTTGCTACGATAAATGAAAAATACAGATGCTAAATAATGAGGTTTTATTTCTAAAAAAGAAACATTAAATTATGCGCATACAACTTTGAATCATTTAAAATGTGTATGCTTTTTAGCAATCGAATTTTCGCAAAATGAAGCAAATATATTCATTCTGAAATAACTCTTTCGTAAATTGGCGAAATAGAAAAGAAGAAAGAAAAAAATATATATAAACGAAACTATAAATGATGTATAAATATGAAAAATCGACAAGAACAACACAGGAAATAAGGAACACGCGTTTTGTAAATTAGCTGCATTTGGTTTTTACTTATAAGAGTAACTCGTTCTTTATCCTTATGCAAATTAAATATACTCACTTGTGGAAGCTAAACATTTTGTGTCAGTATTAAAATTTTCGTCTCTTGTACTTCATTTACAAATATTAAAACAATGGCTCTATTTTATTTTTCCCCCCAAAGATTTTATTTAATTCTTATGGAACTATTATTTTATTTACAATAGGAATTTTATTGAAACTCTTCTTTTATGTTATGAATTACTTTATGCCTCCTTAAGCAATATATAACAATTTTGTGAAAGTAAATATGTCAAGAAAGTTTCCTTAAATATTGTACTACTATTGATAGTTTTAAGATGTAAATTTACATTATGAAAAAAAAAAAAAATATATATATATATATATATATATATATATTTAAGTAGGTCTAATTATTAATAACTTATAAATGCATATTAAAGTTATAAAGTCACTGGTAAAAAATAATTAAATGAATAAATAAATAAATAAACGCATATTTCTCAGAACAAAATTATGAAAACATGATTTTTATATGTTTAAGATTGTAAAAACATTTACATATTACCTGCATAAATTATACAAAACATAAAAAATGTTTGTGTTAAACACAAAATATATTTATAATATGTTCGGTCTAGTAAAACTTTACAACATTAAAATATTTAAAAAGATATTTTAATGAATGTAGAAGTACTGTAATTGTAAACTATTACAGGAACTAGTTTTTATTTAACAATAATAATCATTTTTAAAACACATACATAATTCAGAAAATGGGATAGATCCATTTTTAATTTATTGTAGAGGTGATTTTTAATGAGAATCATCAGTCAAATAAACTGATATTTTTTAAAAAGTAAAACCTTTGTAAGCAAGCATTTTAAAGTGTAACATCTATTTCAAGTAAAATAATAATAATAATAATAACTAGTATGCTGTAACCACCACAAGACTTTCTTCTATATTTTCCTATACAAATTCACGCAGTAACAATATTTAAAAAAAAAAATACGATTTTTTTTCAAAGTTTTTTTTCGTTAAAAAAAAAAAAAACGATAACTTTGTTTTAAATTATCACATATTTATAGTTCAACCATTCGTTTTAAAGTTCAAACTAAAAAAACCAGGATTTTCTATCAGATTAAAAAAAAAAAAAAAAAATTCATATTATATCAGCATGAAAGCATAAATACCAGTAAAAATAAAGAATAATGAATTTGATCTGTTGCAAAGAGATTGTTTATTCTGAGTACTGATAAGGACCAAGTTATGTTCAAATTTGTTTCAAAATTTCATCACTGCGATTTTCCTCGTATGAAGAAAAGATAAAAAAATTTGACTCGCTTCTGAAAGGTTAAATTTCGGAATTTTTTAATTTTTTAGTTTATTTAAGGTTTAAAAAGCGACAATTTTCTAAATTTAAAGCTTTTAGTGGAACTTACTGTGCTTTGCCACGTGCGAAGAACAGACAAAACGATTAGAGAACCCTATTTCACCTTCTTAAGGGCTAAATTTCAGAAGATTCTCATCATTAAATCACTGCAGAGATAGGGTGAAAAGGTTTTAAAAAAATTCGACTTTCCCTTTCAACCCCTTAAGGATGAAATTTTATTAAATCCATTCACTGTAAATCCATAATTAAATCCATTCATATTTATTAAATTCATTCATAGTAGCCCCTACTGTCCAGACAGCATGATTTTTAGCTCTAGCGATTTGGAGATTTGGACTCGACTTTGGTAGTTGAATACCAAATTCAAACTCTTTTCTTAGAGTAACATTTTTTCTTTTCTAAGAGTGTTACCATTTGACGATTAAATTTTCAAATGAATTATTTAAAAAATAATTCATTTATATCAAACGACAACTGTTCATATTTTTAAGTCTTGTTAATAAATTTACTTTTTTTTTTTTTTTTTTTTTTTTTTTCAAAGACTTATTATAATAGAGAGGATTTATGCAAACATGCCCAGACAGCACACCGCTTCCCCAGGATATCTTCAAGATGTCTTCTGGATGAAAAGACATCCCAGAAACGTCCTTAAGATGTACTGTGGATAAGTTAAGCCTAACTGTGCTGTTAGGGTAGTGACTAGCGAAGCGGGCAAAGCCGGTTAGTATTAAATATTACATAAGGCAAAACTAAAGGTAAAGTCTTATTATTATACTGGATTATTACTGTTATTTAGAATTTTATTACTTAAAACAAATGTTAAAACTTTAAATATTTTTAACACTTTAAAATATGTTAAACGATTTGTTTTAGTTGGAATTGATTTATCCGAAATTGGTGCTTTTACGACTCTTAGAGGATCAAAAATTTCAGGGAATGTCGACAGAATAAAAAGTTTACCTGATTTTGAATAAGATATTAGATATATTGATTTGAAAGTCACCCTTCTCTCTCACTTTTAAGTATTTTGAAAACGAGCAAAATAGAATTGTCAATACGCTTTAAGCAAAGAAGTACAATTGTCAATATATTCTCTAAACTGTCAATATATTTCCAATAGCCATATTTTGGAATGTTGTTACAAATGTATAAAAATATACGTATAAATAATTAGCATTTCTATTAAGTTAGAATTTTTGATTATATAATATTTAATATTGATTTTAGATATATATAACAACTATGTAAATGCATAAATAAATAAACCTGTTTTATAAAATTCATTAAACATTTTAAGCGAATCAATTTCCAGAACAATGAAATAAGCAAATGCAAATAAAATAAATAAAAACACAATTTTTAATTTCTAAAAATATTAGTTAATATTTTCACAAATTATTATTAATTAAATTTTTATTTTTAATTATTGATTAATATTTTTACAAAAATAAATAATTACGTCATTATTAATAATAATAATGCGTAACTGAAATAAATGAAATATGCATTTTTAGCTTGTAAAAATATTACATAAATATCTTTATAAAATAATAAAAATTGATTTCTTTTCTTCTGAATTCATTCATGAATTACTTGACAAAAACTAAGATTTTTGTTAATAATTTGTAACTTTTTAAATGTAAAATGCATGCCCTCAGAAAAAATAAGGTAGAATTACTTTCACAATTAACGTCTTTTGCTTAGTATAGCAATATATAAGAAACAATTCCTCTGTTTTTCGATCAGAGTTAAAAAGTAACCATATCTTATCGAAGATTAAAACAAAATTCGTTTTTAAGAAAAAAAAAAAAACATTACGCTCTACGGGGATTACCCCGATTTGGCACTAAAATGGCCGACTTTCTGTCAATGTCCAGTCTGTTCCTAATATAGGGTCTCTAGAAATTTCTTCATTTACAGGAAGACTGTATCTCAGCATTTATTCTGTTTAATTGTATAAAACTAAATATGTGAGAGGGTCATCTTAAAATACTGTGCTGATTCAATTTAGATGCATATTGACGGATAGTCGGCGCGGCTATACTACAATTTTTTCCGTCCGTAGGCAGGCTATATCTAAGCTACTACGATGTATAAAATGACCAAACTTGTTGTGAAGAAAGTTCCATTATGAAAGAAAAAAAAACCTGATTCAATTTTAAGTGATAATAGACCGACAGGTAGCGCTGCTATGCTGCAATTTTTCCACTGCATTAGAAAGCTATATATCAGTTTCTATGACGTATAAATAGATCAAATTTGATATGAAGGATGATCATTATAAAAACGAATGCTGATTTAATTTCGGGTTATATGGACAAAGAAGTACTGCTGCAATTACACACCTTCTACAATTTAAAAATAAATAAATAAATAAATAAAAATGATTTAAAAAATAAATAAATCGTGCTTTAGAAAATCCTTTAAAACAGCTCACTGTATTGGTGATAATGTTTATAATTTTCAGGATATTTATTTTCATGTTTTATTTAAGTTGCTCAACTCCTTTATATATATTATTCAAACGCATTTTTTGAGCGTTTACAATGCTCATATTTCATAAATTCATTTGCTATTGCATTCTTATTGCAGATCCTTATTTCTGATGTTTCTCATCCGTGTATCAAAAAGTGCGTTAAGTTTGTTTAAATAATCTGGTGTGTCACTCACACGACTTTCTCTTACCCTGAAATTTAATACAGGTTGGAAATTAAGAGGTAAAATAACGAATACTGTTATGTAAACCTATGTTAAACAATTAAAATTAGGCTTCGGAAGAGCTTTATAGGATAATTAGTTCTGTGTGAGGGGGCTACCGCCCCCCTCAACCCCCCGTTTCATTAATGCACCTATATATAGAATTTAATTCGGCTATTAAAAAATAATTCTGTTTTTAAAAAATAATTTATTAATAGGTTTATTTTCGTTAAAAGTAAAAAAAATCGATAATTTTGTTTTAAATTATCGCAGATCGATGGTTCAACCATTCGTTTTAAAGGTATTGGCGAGCTCTTTTGAAAGATACCCATCATGAAAATTTACTCCCCTCGAGGGGGGACTTCTCCCCCAGGGGGGGGGGGAGGCGAGGCTCCTACATACACAAAAAAAAAAAAAATTCCCAGTTAACTATCTCTATTACAAAAAAATGTATATTCGTTTCATTTGGTTTAGTGCAGTCTATAGACGTTAACTCTACTTACCTGCAATTTCCCTCATAGACGAAATGTATTAGAATTCTCTTGATTGTCCCTGTACACGAACCATTTGCCTGATCTTAATGAGAAGCTTACTGTAGCATCCCTATATGATACACATTTAGAATACCAAGTTTGAACTTTCTGCCATAATTTGTTTTTGAGATATGCTGATAACAGACAGACACACACAGACACAACCACAGACAAACACACAGACATACACACAGAGCATTTGCTAAAAACATGATTTTCGTATTCAGGGGACCTCAAAACGTGACGTGTAAATATAACAAAATCTCGCGTTCGAAAATTTTACCCAAAAACAATATTTTCTCTACCTTATGGATAAGAGAAAGTATAAATGAAATTATTACTTTTCTCTTCATATTGTTAAAATGTTAGAAAAAACTGATTTGTTATAATAATTTCATCAATACTGTACAGATCCAAAATATACATTAAATAACATCAAAACTATGTTTTTATTGCAATTAAGTAAATCATTTAGAATCATAGAAATATGTTCGAGCGTGCGAGCGTGCATGCGATTAATCGTAAACAGAAAAGTTTCTACCCCAGCAAATTAAAATCTCAGTGTGCTTAGCAATACTTTCTTTCTTTGTAAAATGTGTCTTTTTTTATACTGTCTTTGTATAAATAGGATTCTATACATTTACATTAAAATATCTTTTAAAAAATCTGATATAAGGTTACTTAAACATTTATTCTTAAATATTGTGATTGCGCTACAATAAGCGGAGTATTCAATTCTCATTCTAATCTTTTTATATTTCTCGTACTCTGTGACAAAATTTAAACAGAAATCAGAGCGAGAAATTTACTTTCGTTTTCATCTCATGAACACTTGCTGTGTACTTTAGTGAAAGACAAATTTTGGTGTCGTAAAATTCGTTAATACATTCCAAGAAATGTTCGTGTAAGATTTTTCTACTTGTAATATATTAATATTTATTCATTATCCTAATTTGGATAAGAAACAACTGACTGAGGATATATTTTTTTATTATCTATTTAAATTTTATATCACTTAGATATTTTAGAGAAAAATTGTAGCATTAAATTTATGCAAGGATATTTTAAAAGAATTACAAAAATCTTAACTTGAATAGTAACAATTTATTCGTTTTTACGTTCTTTTTTTTTTTTTTTTTTTTTTTTAACATAGTAGAGAAAGTATTTTTTCTGAGCAAAATTTTCGAAATAGAGTTATAATTCGAGTTTTGAGATTCCCTGAATACGAAATATGTTCTCGTGTTTAAAAAAAAATATTTTATTTTATTTTATTTTAAAATTTATTTTGGAACTCGAAAATCTGGAAAATTACTAAAACGCATTTTTTGCATTTAATAGCTTAAATAATAATAATAAATAATAATAATAATAATAATAATAAATAGTAAATAATACATTTTTGGAAAACAAAAACAAATTTAACAGTTGTAAATTTTCTGATTGTAAAATCGGATTTTTTATTTTTATTTATTTATTTATTTATTTATTTATTTAACCCTTTCATTTCCCGTGATGCCAATTGGAATCATAACATTTCAGCTTTCCTTTCTTACTATCTAACACTCCCGCTGGTTCAAAATGAACAATATTAAAATCTATACACATTTTCATACCGAAAAAAATATATATTAGATGATAGCAGGAGACTTGGCGTTGGAATATTAAAACAGGAATAAAATACTACGTCAGAAACGCCAAAGAAAAAATTATTGAGGTGCATACAGCTGTTTCGGTAGCCTAATGCGTACCGTCATCAGTGCAAAAAGAATTCTGAATCTTGAGAAGTGTTCGTATATATAGGAGAGGGACCGGATTAAGTTCACCCAATAGGAATACGGAAGAGGTGGGGAGTGTGGCCAATAGGAATTAAGGAATGTGTAGCTGTGTAAACAGTAGAAAAATTAAGGAAATGTGGACTGAATGTAAAATTTCCAACAATCAGACAAATAGGGAACAGCGAAATCACAATTTACAAGGTTTTTAAAATTTTTATAAATATGAAAAGCTTCAAAGAAATCGAGCTCATGAATGGATTTAGGTCTGCAAATTATTTTAGCTGAATTAAATTTAAAATTATGATTTTCCTCCCAGCAATGTTTAGAAATAGCCGATTTATTGGTTTCTTGTTTGCGGACGTAATTCATATGTTCTTTTAGACGAAATTTAAGACTGCGTTTAGTTTGGCCAATATATGATAAACCACACTGACAGGAAATACTATAAATGCCCCAAGAATTATGCATATCAATAGGATCTTTTAACTGGGAAAAGGTGAGTTTATTGGAAGGCGAAAATATTATTTTAAAATCATATTGTTTGAGAATTTTAGCTATGGTTTGACTGGTTTTAGAAAAATAGGGTAAAACAATACTGATATTAGATGTGACTGATTTAGTAGACGAAATACGAGGGAGTTGTAATTTTTGGATAGCTTTGTCTATAATGGAAGGGTCATAACCTCTGTCAATTGCGATGGCTTTCAGGTATTTAATTTCAGATTTCAATAAAATAGGATTTGAACAAATATTAAGGGCACGGTTTACAAAAGTATAGAAAGCAGCCATTTTTTGGTTAGGTGGGTGACATGAACGCGCATGGGGAGGAAGGGAGACTGCAAAATTTTTACGATAGACTGTGGTTGAAAATCCATTTACAGTGCGAGAGACGAGGGTATCAAGAAATGGAAGGGAGCCATTATTTTCTACTTCATATGTAAACTGGATATTACTGTACGAAATGGAATATTGGGTTTGTGAACTTTTGGTAAAGCATAAAATCTGGCACAATTAGCAATAGAAGGGATAAGATGCTATAAAATCTTGCCCCTTGTTATTGAACTCGACTAAATCCCATCTTATCCCTTCTATTGCTAATTGTGCCAGATTTTATGCTTTACCAAAAGTTCACAAACCCAATATTCCATTTCGTCCAATAGTCTCTAATATCGGTACTGCTTCCTATAATCTAGCTAAATTTCTCACCACAATTTTTGCTCCACTTCTTGCTGCTAATAGTTATACTGTTAAGAATTCCATAAATTTTGCAAAAAATATTCAAAACTGCCCTCACACTAATCTCACTATGGTTTCTTTTGATGTAAAATCTCTTTTCACTAATGTTCCAATAAGTGGCGCCCTCTGCTGTCTCGAAAATAGATTAAAAGAGTTTCATTTCACCTCTTTCGAAATACAAGAATTAATTTCTCTTACCCGCATTTGTTTATCACAAACCACTTTTTCTTTCCAAAATAAATTCTATCGTCAGTCTGAAGGTTTAGCCATGGGTTCCCCTCTCTCCCCAATTCTCGCAGACATTTACATGCACTATTTCGAAAGCAAGCTTTTTAAGAAAATATCTTTTCCTTTTTGGACCCGTTACGTTGACGACACCTTCACGCTTATCGACATATCTCATCACAATATTGACCATGTCTTAGAAACCTTAAATTCAATCGACAGTAATATCCAGTTTACATATGAAGTAGAAAATAATGGCTCCCTTCCATTTCTTGATACCCTCGTCTCTCGCACTGTAAATGGATTTTCAACCACAGTCTATCGTAAAAATTTTGCAGTCTCCCTTCCTCCCCATGCGCGTTCATGTCACCCACCTAACCAAAAAATGGCTGCTTTCTATACTTTTGTAAACCGTGCCCTTAATATTTGTTCAAATCCTATTTTATTGAAATCTGAAATTAAATACCTGAAAGCCATCGCAATTGACAGAGGTTATGACCCTTCCATTATAGACAAAGCTATCCAAAAATTACAACTCCCTCGTATTTCGTCTACTAAATCAGTCACATCTAATATCAGTATTGTTTTACCCTATTTTTCTAAAACCAGTCAAACCATAGCTAAAATTCTCAAACAATATGATTTTAAAATAATATTTTCGCCTTCCAATAAACTCACCTTTTCCCAGTTAAAAGATCCTATTGATATGCATAATTCTTGGGGCATTTATAGTATTTCCTGTCAGTGTGGTTTATCATATATTGGCCAAACTAAACGCAGTCTTAAATTTCGTCTAAAAGAACATATGAATTACGTCCGCAAACAAGAAACCAATAAATCGGCTATTTCTAAACATTGCTGGGAGGAAAATCATAATTTTAAATTTAATTCAGCTAAAATAATTTGCAGACCTAAATCCATTCATGAGCTCGATTTCTTTGAAGCTTTTCATATTTATAAAAATTTTAAAAACCTTGTAAATTGTGATTTCGCTGTTCCCTATTTGTCTGATTGTTGGAAATTTTACATTCAGTCCACATTTCCTTAATTTTTCTACTGTTTACACAGCTACACATTCCTTAATTCCTATTGGCCACACTCCCCACCTCTTCCGTATTCCTATTGGGTGAACTTAATCCGGTCCCTCTCCTATATATACGAACACTTCTCAAGATTCAGAATTCTTTTTGCACTGATGACGGTACGCATTAGGCTACCGAAACAGCTGTATGCACCTCAATAATTTTTTCTTTGGCGTTTCTGACGTAGTATTTTATTCCTGTTTTAATATATATTAGATGATTTCACAACCCTTGTTGATAATTGAAAATATATTTTACTCTATTCTGAAAATAATATCGGAATCAGTTTTCTGTTTTGGGCAATTTAAGCAAAGTAACTGTTTGAAATATTTTTTATTTTATTTTTTAATGTTTATATTTTGTATTTTAATTAGTTGCAATATGTATTTCTTCCAAAATTTTGATATTTTTATCTATTTAAAAGTTATGATTTTAAAGGGCATCACTGGTTATATTAAACATAAACAAACACCTCCCAGTTGCTTTGCTAGCTATATTAATTCGTACTCTGCTATTACTCCTACTTAAAAAAAAAAAAAAAATATATATATATTTATCTATATTACCTTTGAAATAAATGTATGACTAAATATAAGATTTATTATTTTATGGAGGGAAAAACTTGGGAATGAAAGGGTTAAGGCATTAGGTAATGTGTCGTTCTAGTAACTAAGTTTCCCATAGAAATACGCAGGATTATGTGATCGGAGACAAGGAAAATGTAAAGGATAGAAAAGTAAGAGATAGAGAGAAATCTCAAGGACTAAGACATTCTTGCGTTCATCACTTACTCTTCTATCTGAAATACTAGCTCGTACATGAGTAAGTTTCCCCTCCTATAAGTATTAAATGCAATCTCATGGTAATCATTTTTTTTTTTTTTTTACGTCACTTTTGCTATTAGGATTGGATTTTCACGCGTTTCAAGGTGATAATTATTTTCTAATCTAATAGAAGATACTAAGTTAGTGATACTATTGTAGGAATAAGGGAGATTGTCTACATTAGGGACTTCGTTAGAGTCTTTCTGAAGTGTCCTAAGTGGTATTCATTTGAGTTTCGGGAAAACCGCAGATAATTCTGAGTGGCTAGGTCGATGAGCGCTACCTAAGATAAGACTGTTTTTATTATGTTTAATTTGTACGTTCGTGTTAGAAAATCTTACGAACTTTACTCGTGTACTGTTTGTTCATATGAAACCTTATTATGCTTTTTATTTATATAAATATAAAAATATATTTTCATTTCCTGTAATGACATTATCTATAAATAATAATTCGTGTGCAAGTAAAAAAATAATTGCATAAACTAGTTTTGACGAAATAGAATACATCTGACATTCGTTTTTTAACACACTTTTATTAGCTTCACCTGTATGTATGTTTGTATGTATGTTTGTAACCGCTCTGGGATATAACAAAAAATCTATATTGTAAAAAAAAAAAAAAAAAAAAAAAAAAAAAACTTTTCTACGTGAAATCTGTGGCTGTCAGATAAAGCCCCGGTCTACAAACCTAAAGGTCTAACGTTCGAGCCCAGTCAGGGGAGATTTTTTAAAAATAGCTCTTGTTTAATTCTAAATTATTTTAACATGCTTTTATTAACTTGACATGATATAACTATTAAAATATGTAACGGAATTTCGCAATTCAATTTTCGACCACTTCTGTTCATTCGATTGATTTGAAATTTTGCATACGACTTCATAGTCGTTGACAATACTACATACACGCGTGTTTACAGGCTCCTATCCCATCAGGGGCAGGCTCTAGGGGCAAACAAAAAATCTATATGTATAAAACTCTATCGTATGTGGCACAGGATTTGATAGTATTTGTATAACATTGAGTGGTAATAATCATTCAATTAACTTTTTTTTTATTATTAAAGATGTAAATATTATCGTGTGTCATACACACGATTTTTTCTTACCCTGCATTTTAATACTATAAAGATAGATATTTTGTGCTTTTTAGTTCACATTTCAATAAAAACGTGTTCTTTAATTTTTTAAAAGTATAATTATTTATTGTCTTTAAAATTAGTTAGTCTTACATTAATATTAATAAAATCTACGTTAAAACATAGATATTAATACTATAAAATAAATTTCCCAATATGTGATCTTAAATAAGCTAGAAATAACAAAAGAAATACTAAGAGCTCCTTTTTCATCAATAAAAAATTCATTCATTTTCTTTCTTATTTTACATTCTACTAAGTTTCTTACCGTCATCAGGAAAACTAATTCAATTTTAGCGATGTCACACGAACGGCTTAAAGCGTCAGGACATCACTGTTTAATTTTAGTTTTTGTTTACGTTGACAGATTTCACTTCGTTATTCTTAGATCCCTTCGGGCATGACAAGCAGGCGAAGAAGAAAAATATGAAAAATAAATTTTACAGTGCCTGTCTTAAAAGACAAACGTAGCTTTCGCATGATTCGTTAAAAATCAATTAATTCTGGTGTCTGAATTCTATTCAAGCTTATTTCCATTTTCTCTTCCCTTAACACTTTTATTATAGTGGGCGGTGAAGAAATAAATTTAAATTAGATTTCTCCAGAAAGTTAAAGAAGTGTTAATTTGAAAAAATTAGTAGATGAAAAGAAAAATAATAGTAATAAATTAAATGAAAAATTTTAATTTTAAATAGTGCATGAAATGATAAATGGTGCGTGCACTTTCTTCGTTTATTTGCAGTAAAGTTTGAAGCGCAAGAAGAATTATGAGTAAAAAGGGCTTGCAAAGTGGTGAAATGAAAATTATCTAAATAAGCACTATAAATTGCAATAGCGCACAATGTTTGTTTTGAGTCTAAATAAGTAAGTTTGGCCTTCATCAGATTATAAAAAGTAGACACAAATGTTAAGGATGGGTTAAATTTGTTGGTGCATTTATCTATATGGCGTTTGCTTACAATGTTCTCATCATTTACAAAAAAGAAATATCTAGTTAAATATACATTGGACGCTCAAACTCTCATACACACACACACACACACACACACACACACACACACACACACACAGATATATATATATATATATATATATATACATATAAGTTTTTCAGGACGAGAGGACTATCTCTTTTAGCCAGAGAAAAGAAAAAAAAAAAAGTTGTCGTTATTTTTCTGTAAACAAGTTTGAATAAAACAGGTTATGCAGCAACAACCAGTTATAAAAAATAATAATAATTTTTAATATTATTATAATAAAGGATTTTAGTCCAAAGTTAAATTTTGAGTAAGACATATATATATATTATTTTTACCCTCTATTTTTCCTTTATTTCTTTCTTTATTTTTCTTGTTCCTACAATTTCATGCAAAAAGGGGATCATTTAAGCTATAAAAGTACACTGATTAGATTTTAAGCAGTAAAAGAATTGATCAAGATCCTATATTTTAAATGAATTGAAGAAGCAGTATCATAGAGGCTATGTTATTATGAACTAAAAATAATTTTATTACCACTACTTAGGAATAGCAATTTTCGTCTTATTTAATTGCAGATAATTATTACTAAAGAATGCTGTTAAATACTGTGATATGAAAGTTCCAGACTTGGCATTTTTGCAGCATCTATATTTTAATCAGAATATAAAATTATCCTTTTTGGCTTGATTAAAAACCAGTTTCTTACTTACTGATAAGAGAATTTTTTATTATTTATTTATTTATTTTTTATTTGTTTGATAGTTTAATGAAATAAGGATTGTCCGACAAAAGTGTTAAAATTGAATTACTTATTTATTATAATCATTATTATCTATATATATTTGCACAAAATATAAGTTAAAAAATAGTAAAGTATTAGAAAAAAAAATGTATTATATATATTATAAAAAAAAAAAAAAAAAAAATGTATCGTATTCTTTCATCATTCCATAAATTTTTACCCTTATTTTCCTTTTCTTTGATGTACAATAAACGATTCACATATATTAGAAATGTGATATAAATATTATTACCATTGCGTACTGTTGGGTATACTGCATTACTATTTGCACATTTGAATAGCATTTTAACAGTCATCATATGGGGACCCAAGAATACAGAATTATAACCCAAAAGAATAACTTAGAATATTAGTTTTTAGTAAGTTTTAACACCAAAAATTTTATGATATTCTTTTTGGACCTGCATTTATTATTAATGTGCCTGAATATTTTATTCAGGCCCAAAAGTAATAATTTAGAAAATTAGCTTTTTATTAAAATTAAACGCCACAAATTTTATAAAGTTTTTTTTCGCTGTTCAAAACACCGCACAGAGGTTATTCGTAAAATTTGTGTTAAAATAAATCGATATTTTATCAGGCACTGCGTTTTTATGGTATTATGGGGTACCATGAACCACCAGTGAAATTCGAAAAATTATTTAAAAAGAGATTTGACATGCCATTTATTGAACGGATGAAATTTTAAAATACTATTTAATGTATCTTATGATAGAAATAAAATTTTACAATCAGTATTTTTTATTTTATTTTATTTTTTTTTTTTCTAACCACTTTGAAAAATGTGGTATTTAATAAGTGTTCGTGACGTGTGCTCTATTCAGGCAAAACTTTCTTTTTTAAATATTTACCATTATTGGGTACTTTTATTTTTTCATCCACAAACAGTATGTCAAATTATTCAAAAATATTCCTCTCAAGTTCAAATCTTAATGTACATTTTTTTTTTTTTTTTTTTTATGAATATGAGAGCTGACGGCCCAAATGGATTGAAAGTCTTTTACCTCTTAGCCCTGTGACTTAAAGTTTAAATTATAAACAATAAAGAAAAAAAGAAAAAAATAATAGAAAGTAGAAAGTAGAAAATAGAAAATAGAAAATAGAAAATAATAAAATTATGTAAATTTCAATTTCCGTAGCAATGCGAAAATAGCGCAAATACGATACAACATAAAGTACGAGAACAAGAATGATGTTATAAGGTTCTAGACTGGAAGTAGAATCCTGCATCGGATCGCGTACCCACTTTGCAGGCCGGGTGTGGGTCGAGTTAGCATCAATTTTGGACCCGCGAGTAAAACCACGGGTCTACCTACAAAATATTTTTCTTCAAAACATTTTTTATGTTTCTTTTTTTTTATGAAGATAGTCCTTTAAATGGAGAGATTGTATGACGTTCTCTTCCTTCATAGTAGTTTAATGCCTCACAACATAATTTAATTAATGAAGAAAAATGCATAAATATTAATACTTGACTTTAAAAACATTATATGAGAAAATTATTTGCCTTCCAACTTTTGCTCCCTTATTTTAATTTTTTATTTCCATACTGTGAATATTTAAAATAGTGTATTTTTTAAAAGTAAGGGTACACAAGAAATTTCGTTATATTATATTTACTGAAGTTTTGTTTATAATTCGACTAGTTGTTATTTTTAATATAACTTTAATTGTACACAAATTTTAATATAATCATGCATTTGTAATATTTATGTAACAATTAATCCCCTGAAAGGTATGCTCAATAATATAATTATATTTCAAGAATTTTATATCAGTTTCTTATAAGTATAATATTAATTAGATAATACTTTTTTTGCGGATCGCGGGCTGGGTCACGGGTCAGAAGCTGCATGTTCGGGTCGGGTTACGGGGCGAAAGTCTTCTTGCGGGTTAAGTGTGGGTCGAGTAAACTCGATACGCGCATGACTCTAACTCGAAGCTTTAATCATAGAATGCAGATTTTCTGAAAGCAGAAATTTCTTGATAAAAAAAAAAAAATAAAAATAAAAATAAAAATAAAAAAAAAAGCCCTAAATTGCCAAGGTTTCATATTAACTCATTGTTATTAACTTTGCCTGTAAATGTAGTTTTCTTGCAATGAGACAATCTGTGATCGAAAACTAATTATTTCTCTGTACTAAGTGATCTACGAGACCCTTTACTTATTTATTTATTTATTTTACCAAAGCCAAAAAATAAAATAAACTAAAAAATAAAAGAAATATATATGTATGAGTAATATAAAAGAAAAGAAAACAAAGCCTAGGTTTATTTGTTTATTTTCTAAGTAATATCCAAGAAGTTTGTACAAAACAGAATTTAATTTAGGACGACAGATTTTTTCTGTCTATTTTTCCATATAAAGTTATGTGGTAACTGTATTTCGTCCCTTAGCAATGGTTTCTACATGCATTTCTTAAAATATTTTTCGCACATTTTCTTTCATCTTTATTTTTAATATATATATATATATGTGTGTGTGTGTATATGTTTGATGTGACAGGGGTAAAAAATCAATTTGCCTAAATATACAAAAAATTGCAAAGATAAGTGAAAAAAAAAAAAAGAAAAAAAGAAATAGAAATCAAATATGAAACTAATTTAAAAAAAAAAGTGTCAGAGCTAGAATTTAATTTAGTACATCTGGACTATTAGTACATCTGGTAATTTACAAAATTACAAATTTGATACAGCGTTCTCAGCAGTCGCTATTTTGAATACCAGGTTTTTTTTTTTTTTTTTTTTTTTTTTTTTAATAGTGACTTTCATTAACTGTTTTTATTACAGGGATGGAACACGGGCGCAGAATTCCTACCACTATCAATGTAAGAAAATTTTCTACTTCTTAAATCAGCGATATTATAGATAGAGAAATTTCTTAAACGGATTCTGGTGTGAATTCTGCGCCCGTGTTCCATCCCTGTTATTACATACTTTGAAAAAGAATTATTCAAAAATTTCTTTACATAAAACATGGGGTTTGAGATAGTAACTGATTGATATACTTTGAAAATAGTTTCATTCTTCTTTTTAAATAATAAATTTGTTTATCTTGGTAACGCTTACTATAATAATTTAGATAAAAACTCAAATGATATACCAAATGAATTTATTTATTTATTTATATATCTATACATTTTTAATTGAAATCTAAGACCGTGCGAAGTATAGTTTACTTCAGGATTTTGAATCCAATGTTCTACAAAAAGCCTCAGTTAATGAAAATGACGCCAGGTAGCAATATTCATGACGCAAATAAGAAAAATTACTAATTCAAAAATTTTATTGTTTCTTTTCTTTTTCTTTTCTTCTTTTTCTTTTTTAAATCTAATTTTTGAATAGTTTATTCATTTTTTTTTCCCTCAAAAATAGGAGACTTTTGTTTAACTTTTACTACAGATCAGTCCAATGATTAACAGTCTATTCTGAAATATGTGAAAGTTTTTATAATTTGGAAATATGATTATAAGATAAGTAAAGAAATAAAATGGTGAAATTGTATGTGGGCGGGCATTTTGACGTAGCAAATGATGACAATGTAAAATGCCTGATTGAAAGCAATAGTCCTGTCGTACTAATAAACACAGCAGAAGTTTCATTAGCGTCAATATAGCAATTTAAGTTTTATTTCTGACGTAACCCCGAAAGTATCTGCCGTCTATACATATATATAACATGGTATACAAACATCAAACGATACTGTATAGAATTTTAACCCTTTGGTCTGTCCTATTTAATTTCTCCTCTCGTCAGTGTTGCCAAATTTTTTATTCAATATCCACTACTAAATTTAAATGTAACGAATGCCTAACAACTTCGATGGTTATTCGTCCATTAGATATTATCAAGTATCACTCCTCAAAATTATTGATGGTAGTTGATTAAAAGCTAAGTTTGGCAACACTGTTTAGAGCGCATTAGTGCGTTGGGGCCGGCAAAGAGTTAAAGCATTTCCTTTAGCTTGAATGTTTGTTGCATAGTTAGAAAAAAAAATGTTTAAAATGCAATACAGAATATTATAATGTAAAAGATTAATATTTTTGGTAATTTTACTTGTGGCTTTTAGAAGTGCGTAGATACCAGCTTTCACGAGTTTTTTTCTTTTTCCTTTAAACCAAGCTTTATAATTAAAATATTTTACCTATTTAATAGTGGAAAATTGTTACAAAAATTTATAAAACATTTCCATTAAAAACCTCTACAGACACAAATCCGTAGCACTTAGCAACGAAGCCATTGCTCAATAACATACTATACACCGCCTTCTAAAGTACTCGGTACGAGACTGGAATGTAAAACAAACATTCAGCCAGACTTTAAACCATAAAAAAAAAAAAAAAAAAAAAAAAAAAAAAAAACTCAGATAGAAGGTACACAAGAGCAAGTCCCCTCCCTCCACTGGCCAAGACTGCCATGATAGAATACATCAGAAAAACAAAAAAATACATTAAAATAATTAATATTACTCCGGAGACTTCCCTTTCAAAAACGCATAAGCTAAAGTATTCATTATTGTACTGTTTAAATTTAGAAAATAACATCCAGTTAAATGACGATCAAAAATTCAAACTAATTCTTTAGTGAAGATCTGTGTAAGTGGGAGGGACAAAGAGGGTGGATTTAAGTAAAATCTCTAAAAGGTAAAGTCAGCAAAAATACTTTTCTTATTCTAATTTCTTGTTCCTTTTAATCATCTTTATGCAAGAAGTAGAACAAAACTTGTGTTTAAAGAACTCCCATTTTACAGGAATGAAGAAAAAAAAAATGTATTTTAAAAATACAATAGTAAAATAATAGAAGATTACACTCAATTTTCTTTGACTAAGATTGAAAATAAAATCAGCAATTTTGAAAAACTCCAATTGAGAAAGGCTTCTTCTCTAAAATTTTTACAAAAGTTTTTCTCAAAAAGTTTTATTGAACAACTTAAATACAATATGGTTTTCTAAAAATGCAGCTAAAAATCCCCCTTCTTCAGACGAACATGAAAAATCCTTGTATCGCTATCGAACACCTTGCACTCCGAAAAAGAAAAATCCTCAAAAGGAAATACAGAATTTCTTATAAATCTTGTGGAGACATCATCGGTGTGTTTATTCTAAGGTTTGATTTCAGCGGAACTTTTTTACGGTGCAATAATCAATGCTGTCATTTCTCCGAATTATATTGTTGACAAAAATTTGTTACAGTTTTGCCGCCGGGCAATGGATAGAATTCAACGAATGCTCAGATTTTTCTAACATATGTATGCGTGTATAAAATTTTCCTCTTGTCAGTTTCAAAAACGTACAGCTTCGGTATTTAGATGGTTATGGTATAAAAATAAACGACGTTCCTTTTTATTTTTCTTTCTATCTGTTTTTCCCTTTTTTTTTTTTTTTTTTTTTTTGTGAGCTTAGCGTAAGAATAAATCGTTTCGAGGAGTAACACTTAGTAAAGAAATATCGCTGTAAGTTGATATATACAGATTTTTGTAGAACATTACCCTAAAAATAAAATAAAATAAATAAATAATCAGCATTGTTTTCAAAAAAAAAAAAAAGAATTATTCCATTATTATTGTTATTTTTATTTTTATTGTTATTACTATTATTATTATTATTATTATTAGAGTTATTAATACTTTATGGTCTCCTTAACTTTTGGCGGACGAGTGTCTGCAAATAACAGACAAAAGCAAAAAGAGCCCCACATTTAAGCGTTCCTCTAAAACACAAGGGTGGTATTCTCCAACCTTTTTTCTGGGCACTTTCAGGAATGAGAAATTTCCTCTTTTTTTACTACCACTATTTTTATAAAAAAAATTCTATTCGGTTTAATCATGACAAATTACTGTGAAAATACCATAAAAATTTCTTTATAAAAATAGTGGTAGCAAAACAACTAGAAATTTCTTATTCCTTAAAGTGCCCTAAAAAATGGTGGGGAATTTGACCCCTGAAAATAGTACATTTCATTAAAAAAAGAATTTGCGTACTCATATTTAATCCAGTAAGGACCGTAGGCGCATATATGTGACAGTGGGAACTGCCACATAAATTACTGTGACTAAAATTTAAATGGTTTTAATACGAATACGTAAAAATCTTTTGTTAGAGAAAATATTAGCTAGAGGTAGGTTGTTTTATTTTATAGATACGTAAAAAGGCGGGGCTAACAAAATTAAGAAATTTTGCACACTTGCCAACGTACTAATTAATATACCGTAATATTATTAGTCCCACCTTTTTTTCACACCAATAATTTTTTAGAGTATTTTTTTTATAAATTAATCAAAATTGAATTTGGAGAATTTTACTCTAGATATTAACCGGTGTGAAAAAAAGGGCGTGACTGACAACATTAGGGAATATTATTTGAAATGTTGGAAGGTTGAAATTTGTCATTGCAGAGTGTTAAAGTTTAACCCTTTGTAGACAGAAAATTTCCTTTTTAACTTAGAGACTAAAAGGGACTCTGAAAGGAATTACTTAAGCCTCTTATTACAAAAAAAAAAAAAAAAAAAAAAAACATTTATGTAAATAAAAATATATTCAAGACTGGTTAAGTAAATATACACTTTCAAAGCTATGATTAATTATATTTATTTATATTTTAACGAAAAGGTTTCGTTAAAAGGATGTCGTACTCAGAAATTAGCGTTAAACAAAACAATTGAGTTATTAAATTGAAATTTTAGACTAAATATTTAGATAAATAGACATTTCAGTTTTGGTAAATATTTAGACCTAAATTATTAAATAAATTCATTTAACTAATTAAACTTACAATATAAACCATATTTATGAATTCAAATTGAATTTATATTAGATAAATTGTAAAATAAAGGAATTTTTAAAATAATGAATTTTTAAATAATAAATGCAAATTTAGTTCATTCGAAAAAAAAAGTTCCTGTTAAATATATATATTAATTTATATTTCAGCTGAAAAAGGAATGATATTTTAAAGAAATTTCAAAGAAAGATGTTTAATTTCGCTTTAAATATATCTGTTTAATACAACGCACCAAATCAACACACTGAAAAAAAAAAGAAAAGTTTCTTTAATTACAGAAGTTGTACATCCCGACCTGTTTTTTTTTTTTTTTTTTTTTTTTTTTTTTCAGGAAACATTCAGGAATGAGAAATTTTCTCTTGTTTTGCTACCCACTAATTTCACACGAAAATCTTCATGGTATTTTTATAGCAATGTAGTAAATAGGATAGAAATTATTGTTGTAGAAATAACGGTGGAACTTTCTCATCCCTGAAGTGGAGAGTACGACTCCTTTAATTAATTTAAAGCAGAGGTTATGCTCTCCGTTTTTTTTTTTTTTTTTTTTCTAAACACTTTTCAACCTGGTTGAAAAGTGTTAATGACTTAGGTTTGTCTACCTGTCTGCGTTATAAATCCCGCAAAAATTCATGGAATTTCTTGAAACTGATATATGTTATTCAAGCTCACTATCTGATGCTCCCTATCGAAAATGGAGTGAACACCTCTACTAGTTTGTGTACAAGGATACCCGAAAGTATTCCAAATTATTGTGTTCTATGAGAGGTATTTCTATAAAAACAACAGTTTAATATCTTACTTTACACAAATCTTAATGAAATTGAAATATGTTATTCAAGTTCACTATTGTAAGTTTTCTATAAAAAAATAAATAAATAAATAAATAAAATACAGTAAATACCACCACTGGTTTGTGTACAGGGACACTCGAAAGTATTTCAAAGCATTGCGTTCTTTGAGAGGTATTTCTATAAACCAATTTTTAATATCTTTAGTTTGCACAAATCCTAATTAAACTGAAATTTGTTATTCATTGTCTTAAAACAAAGTATGATTAGCATTACATTTACAGGGTCACACAAAAATATTCAGTTACCTTACGGGTTGCTATTGGAAATTTGCTGGAATTGCATTTTAATTTATATTAATCGTTTTTAACACTTTCTAACACCTTTTAAGTGTTAATATAATTTAAATTCGTGTATCTGTCTGTCCGTCTGTCTATATGTTTATCTGTTCATCTGCTTGTCCGTAGCGTCCAAAAATATTTTCATAAATAATATATATATATATATATATATATATATATATATATGTTATTCAAGTTCACTGCGGAATGTTCTCTATTATAAATGACACTAAGAAGTCCTGTACAACTGGTTTGTGTACAGAGATACCCCAAAACATGTCAATGCATTGCATTTTAAAAACAGATATTTTTATAAATCGCATTTAAATAACTTTTTTTGGTGACAATATAAAGAAATTGACATTTATTATTAACATGCTAATATTTTGTATATAATATAATAACGTTAACCTTCAGATTTACAGGACTACACTAAAATATACAGATTCATTAAGGGCTGAAATTAGAATCTAAGGGGCTGCATTTTCTTTTTAAGAGGTTGCATTTTTAACAATTTATAACAATATTTAAGAGTGATTATGAGTTCAGTTATTCTATCTGTATGCATTCCAGTCCCTCTGTCTGTCCGTTGTGTTATAACGTAGGCAAAAAACAATGAAAGTCATACGATACAACAAGTACATACAGTTGGAAAGTGTTAACAATCGATGAGTACAGCATGATTTTTCGTTCTTGTTTTATCTTAAGATAAGGATTATTGTTTAAAAATGATGGCAGGGAAAAAAAATTCATCCCTGAAAGTGTCTTGAAAAAAGGGGAATATAACTCATCCTTACAAATTATTAAGTGATATTCATATAAAGTAAAACTTGCAGTAAAGGTTCTTTTTCTCAATGTTGCTTCATATAGGACCAAAATTAGATGTCTGATACAATAATTATGAACATATAGCTATTTGAACCAAAAATAGTTTTGTTGCACTTTCAGTGGCAAAATTCTCATAATCAAGCCCTGATTTCCAAATAGGCATAAGAAGCATACACTTTCCATCGAAAATTAGATTCAAATTGTAGGTAATACAGGCCTCGCAAAGTTCGTGTCATTATATTACATTGCCGCCAAAACCGTTAATAAGAAATTTTTCTTGAATGTTTTGATGCGCATGGGAAAATATTATGTAAAGAAACGTATTTTGAAATAGTGGTGAAAATATAATAAAATGAGCGTAAAATTTTAGAAACGCTGTGAAGCCTGTTACAGCGTTCCCAGATCAAGGGATAAATCCCTAGATCTAGGGAAATTTATTTATTTTTAGGGAATTAGGGAAAAGTGTCACATCTAGTGAGTTTTTGAGAACAGATCTTGAATTCCCTTAAATCTAGGGATAAAGTTAATTTCTATTCAGTATTTTCTTATTTCCGTATGGATTCTTATAGAAATAGTTATGCAACAAACCAATCATCAATTAAAGTAATTCCATGCTGTAGAACTTGTGTCATTAGCTACCGCAGTAATAGTGAAAAGTAAAAAAAATCTTAAGTTCACCTGTTGGGCGCGTACATCGAGATTTAATTAGCACCTAAATTATTTGTGTAGATATTGAAAGAATTTTATGAGAAAAAAAGTAAATAAAAGAAAATTTAATTTTTTGGTCTTTAGAAAAAGCGTAATTTCTTTCCTCAATTTAGGGGTTTACAAATGCACCCCTTACACCACCTTGATTATGTCCATGAAAGTTAATAAAAATACCAAGTTCTGATATACTATACTAATACAATGATAGATTATATTTTTCAAAATAAAGATAAAAATTAAATTAAATTTAAATTTTAAATTTTTTGAAAGTTTTTTAAATGCTTCCTGCAAATTAACCTTTATTTTTCTTTCTTTCAGTTTTACATATTAAAATCTAAAAATATGCTCTAAACACATTTGAACATTTCTTTGTGGATTGACTAAGAAGTTGATTTAAAAAAAAATTTTTTTTTTGTGTTTCAATGTTAACAATTGGCATTAAATTTCAACACCCAAATATGAAAATATTAAAAAAAAATAATAATAACTTAGCACTGAAACCACAAAGACATACGCCAAATTGTTAAGACTATATCTTTAAATTATAATTATACAAAATCGAGGGAAAAATTAAAAGAAGCATTTAAAAAAATTAAAATAAATAAATAAATAAAAATTTTAGATTTTTATTTTTTTGTCGTTTAAATAGTTATAAAACATTTAATATAATGAATAGTGCTATATTTCAGAGCATGTGTATGAAACTTTTCACAACTTTTTGACATAACTGCAAATACTGTTAATTTATTTCGTACTGTTAATTTATTTAGTGCCCACCTCTTTTTACACCATTTTTTCGGAAGAGTATCTTTTTTCTTTTTTTTTTTTTTTTTTTTTTTTTTATGTAGTGGTAATTGCATACTTGAAAAAAATACTCTACATAAAAATAATTGAAAAAAGAAGACGGGTACTAACAGCGCGGAATAAATTAGAAATTTTGGCAGGCAACCTCTTAAATAGTAATTAAAAAAAAAATTATTACCACCATTTCTTTAAGCAGATGAGTGACTCCACTGGGAAAGACTCTGGAGTGACTCCACTCCACTTTCCGAAATTTAGGTAATTAACGGTTGTTTAAACTGGTAGATCTGCAGATCAGGAGTCACAATATCCTAATTGCATCATTTGCTACTCATCAAATAATTTTTATTTATTGCATACTATTTAAAATAACTATACACACACACATACATATATATGATGACCTCGCTACATAACATGTACGTTTCTGAGGGGCGAAAGCCCCCCTCAAACCTATATTGTATCTGTCTATGTCTCTATTTTTATATCCATAAAAATTTCGTGTCACGATGTTTGTCCGCGATAAATTCCTAAACTAAGGCACCGATTTTATTGAAATTTTGCACACTGTGTGCAGTTTGGTCCAACTTGAGAGATAGGATAGTTTTAATCTCAATTTATTGTCACAATATTTTTTGTTGCAAATTGTTTGTTTATTATATGACAAAGATAGCTTTAAATAAGCCATTTAAATATTAGCTATAATGTAATTGTTGCAATATATGTATACGAGTTCATTTTCTTTTGACAAAAAAATAAATACATTTTATTGAACTTGAACTTTAAAAAAATTGTAAAAGTTAAATTAGGCATCCCACAAAAATTGACGTCATTATAACTTTATCAATGTGTAGAAAATTTTATAATGACGTGAAATGCCTTTTTGTGAGATGCCTAATTTAACTTTAAAAATTTTTTACACATTGATAAAGTGCTAATGTAGTTCATGATACTAACGTGCTACTACCACGTGCTTAAATATTGCTTATATATTATTTTTTATTTTATTTATAATTTAATTGTTGACAAAAATATTTACGAGTTATTATTATTATTATTATTATTATTTTATATAGGTGTTGGTGTTGGTGTTGGTGTTAGGGATTAAGGCCGATTGACAACACTGGGGTCCTAGGCCTGAGGGGGAGTGCCTTCCGTGGAGGTCTTTCTAAGGGATCCTAGCCCGTATTTACGCAAGTTTCGGAGGAAACCACGGAAAACTCCGAACGGCTAGGCCGACGAGCGCGACCGGGGATCGAACCCGGCACCTCACGTCTACCAGCTTTGAGCGCTATTTTATATAGGAAAATAAATACATTTACTTAAACGTCAAAAATAAAAAATTGTAAAAAATTAAATTATGCGTCTTACAAAAATTGACGTCATTATCACCAAAAATTTTATACATGTTGATAACATTATACGCAAGTGAAGTGATGACGTCACTGGCCGTCCGTGGATGCCAGGTTTCCTACGTTAATAGCCGATTGGATTTGATGTAAAAAAATATTAAAAATCGAGTAAAATTATTTCCCGAATTTAATCCCCATATTTGGGTATAGATATGTATTCGTTATCGTGTGCGTGCGTTAGATTAAGTTGTTTTTGCTGTAAAATTGATTAAATTTTAGTTTTAAATTTTAAAACTTTCACAATAAATATTCAGCTAATACATTAATTAAAAGGAAAATGATAAATATTCTATCAAAATTTGAAGTCAAATTTGTTTTTAAATGTCTAAATAAAGTGTCTGATATAAGATACTCATATGTTGCAGCGAAATAGATTTCATATCTGTGATCCTTGGCGAAAAAAAAAAATCGCCAAATTATCTGGCGAACATGTTTAATTCCTTTCCAAAATCATGGTTATTTTAAAAACTTCTATTAAGAGAGTAATGAATAATATGAAACAATATTTCGTACAATACATATTACGAAAATATACATCTGGCATGTATATTTTCATGTAACGTTTTTGGTTGCCAAATACAAAAAAAAAAGAAAAAAAAAAAAAAAAAGAAAAAGCTAAGGACGACAGAGTTTTGAAATTTAAAATTAAAAGTTTTCAGTTTGACGGCAAAATAACTCAATCTAACACATGCATACGACAACTGTTACATATCTATACCCAAATACGGATATTAAATCAGGAAAAAAATTCCTCGATTTTTAATATTTTTTTACAACAAATCGAACGGGCGATTAACATAGGAAATCTTTTTCTTGCATCCATGTAAGGTCAGCGACGTCGCACTTCGCTTGCGTATAACAAAGTAACATACATGATTCAACAGAAAATTTAAAAAACATAGTATATAAAAAGTTCTTTTTATCTTATAATTACTTCATTTAATTTCATTTTTTGTCTGTATCATTTCGTTAGTAGATTTTAAATTAATTATCTTTTGATAGATTTTTTTATCATTAATTAAAAGTTAAAATTAAAATTAAGGTTAGTCCATTAATCAGCATTGAAATACAATTAAACTGAATGATGTCCAAAAGTTTATTTGTTTGTTTTATATCTTTCTCTTATATTATCTAATATTTGCCATTAGTTTCTTTTAAGAAATTTGTGATCTATACATATAATTTTCTAAACAAAAGGTAACCGTTTCAATATTTTAAAACGTGTTTAAAATGGAAAGATTTTAAGTCTATTTATTTGTTTTGTAAAGCTAATCTATATGATCGATGTTCGAAACTTTAAATAATTATTTCTCTTAATCTTCTTTCATTTTTTTTAATAACATATCAATTAACTGTTCTTTGTTAAATCTGTGATTTATACATGTATTTAACTTTAAATTTTGACTCATATTTCTTGCTAAAAACTGCTATTTTCTTATCTTAATCCTCAATGTTTCCCATTTTGATTAACTTGAATTTACTATTAAAATTTTAACATGCTCAAAACCTTCTCATCACCTCATTAAAATATATTAATCTTTTCCAAAATCTTTTTGTATTGAAAATGATACCATTATTTACTTTAAACGCCCAATATTTCATATGATATTCTATATTAAAGTTTTAAAATATTTATCAAATTTACTTATTTTTCTGGTTTAGCCATATTGTTTTCCTTTTTATAACTACAGCTGTTGCCATCTTTAAAATATTTAAAATGATGAGATCATTTTATAATAAAATTATCCATAATAGCATTATGTTTCATTTCTCCCTAAAAATTGAATTTAAATTCGTCTGTTTCTTTCATACTTTTATTTTAATAGAATTTTAATAAAAATTAAATTACATATTAGTCATTTTAACATTTTAAACCAAAATAGCTTATGACCATAAATAAGTCTCAAGGCCAAATAATGTCCTTTTGCGGCTTAGACTTGGAAAATCCATGTTTTTCCCATGGGCAATTATATGTTGCATGCTCACGTGTGGGAAAACCATCGAATCTATTTGTGTTAGCAAGAGTCAGGTTAACGAAGAATATTGTGCACCGATTAGCGCTAAATTAAATTAAAATTGAAAATTTTTATAATTCAAAATGATGAATATGATTATTATAAATAATGAATAATCTGCGCTACCTACCTCATTTATAAAATTAATTGTTATATGTTATCAACTAAGAATTTTCTAAATTACGCATTTATTACAAACTATACTTGAATATATAATATGAATAAAACATAAAATTCAAAATTTTATGTTTATTTGTGCTTAATATCAACTCTGTGAAAATTTTTATCAATCGCTTCCAAATTTTGGCCTAAGTTTCAAATCTCAATCCTGTGGAATTTTACATCGGTTATGACATTTTCGTCTTTATTCGTAAATAATAATTTGACTGTATATTGAATAGTTTACTACAATATAATTCAACGTATAACGTAGCCACAGCAACGCGTGGTCGGGTGTGCTAGTATATGTATATGTATTTTTCATTGTAACTCATAGCCTTATATTAATTCCTTGAAACTCAAAATACGTAAATCAAATGATTTTATAACATATCGGAATCATTTAGTGCAGTCCTGTAAACTAATTACCAACTCTATGCCTACCATTTTCTACAGAAACCATTGTTTTAAACATTCTAATAACATGCATAAGTTTATTTCACTATGTATAATAAAGTGTAACAATGTTGAAATACACTTATAAAAAATATCGTTAAAAGGCCGTATTCGTACAAAATTCTTTTGTACAAATACACGAATTAAAAATATTATGTACACTAATAAAAAAATATACAACCATTTCCCTTAAACTAATTATTATTTGAGCCATATTTGATATCGCTTGGATGATTACAAAATGTTATCGAAATGCTTTTGTGTAGTTCTGTAAATGAATTATTTAATCTATACACACATTTTTTCTGGATAAATCATGCTTTTAAGCCTCTTAGTAATATATGTGAATTACATTATGTAGAATGCAGCATAAACGCTTTAAAATGCACTTAAGTAAAATCTGTTCATGGACTCTAATGTTATGAAATTCTTTTTTGTGTCTTTGTAAATCAGCAATAAATGTTATGTACGTTATTAAAAATGGTGCAACTTATTTTATATAGCTCAAGAATAACTGTTTGAAATATTTAACCTAATTTGTGGGATTACGTAACATTGTCGGAACATGTCTTGTACGTTAATTATTTTGTCTAGGCACACATTTTCCCACAGAAAACACGTCTTCAAGCATCTCAATAATGTATGTTTATTTTATTTTATTGAATGCAGTATTATGCAGTATTTATGCAGTCCTCCTCCTCCAATAAATTAAAGTAAGAGAAGTGTGAAATCCATCAGCTCAATAGAATAAAGTGTTTGACGCTATTGTACTTTAAATAATTTGTGCCAATAGTTCATAGTGATAAAGAATATTTAGTTGCGTCCCTGTAAAAATCTGTAAGTGATAGATTCACCAAAATCAATACAGTTCGTACGATGGTGACCTGTTACCTGTATAAAAATTTTCAGCTCAATCGGATAGCGATTTACACACTAGCGCACTTTAAACAATATCAACCCGAAGGCCATATTGATAAAGAGTATTTTGTTGTGACCCTGTAAAAAATATTTCGTAGATTCACCAAAATCAGTATAGTTTCTATGATGGTGATCTATAACAAGTATATAAATATCCAGATCAATCGAATAAGGCATTTAGATGCTATCGCACCTCAAATAATTTGAACCCATAGGCCAAAATGTTGAAGAATTTTTTGTTCTGTCCCTAAAAAAAAAAAAAAAAAAAAAAAAAAAACTAAGCTCTAGAGTTATCGTAAAACTACTCAGTTTGTGCAACCGTGATCTATAACACGCATATAATTTTTTATCTCAATCGAATAAGCTACTTAGACGCTATCGCACTTCAAATAATTTTATCCCGTAGGTCGTAATGATAAAGAATTTTTTGTTGTGCCCCTGTAAAAAAACTATAAGTGCTAGGTTCACCAAAATCAATAGGATTCATGCTATGGTGACCTATAATATACGCACCAACTTTCAGTTCATTCGAACAAAGCATTTAGACGCTATCGTGTTCACTCACTCACATACACACACATGCATCACAAAATTTCGTATAAAATCGTAGATATCTCTGAAACAGGAGCTCATATCCAAACCTTAATTGGAAGTGCACTACTTGATATCATGATAGTCCCAAATGCATATTTGTAACATTCTGTGACTGTTTTTTTATGAGCTATTATGCGAGATGCAAAATCTATTTTTCAAATCATTACTTTAATACTTCCTTCACATATAATATTCCGAAAGTAAATATAAATATATATATATTATTTCTTTTCCTATCAAGCTCACTTTCTTAAAAAAAAAAAAAAAAAAAAAAAAAAAAAAAATCAAACGTAAATTTTTTTTATTTTTCTAAATGAAACCACGCCTATACCCCACCCCCTTTTTAAGCTGATATTGATCGATGCAAAGGAAATAGTTTGCATGAAACGAATTATAATTACCATGTCTGTAATATCAAATTAATTTTTTTTTTTTAAGGGTGAAAAAAATATTTAAAAAACGAGTAATGATTTTTCTTTAATTGCATCAGAGCGTGTATCTTCCACTGAAGGATAATAAACGATTGTGTATTTCTTAATAAATAAGCTAAAAAATGTTACAGTCGAATGGCATGTTAACAAGGCGAAAAATTACTTTTATTAACGTTGATATTTTAATGAATTTCAATGTTTAAAAGATCCGATTGTACTTAAAAACAAAATTGCGTGCCTCGTTAAATTTGAAATAAAGTTATTTATAAATAATTAAAGTAAATATTTCTTAGCTTATGTATTGCATTACTCTAAAAAAATACTATTTCATAATTGAATAAAAATGAATTTCGGGGATCCGTATCTGTAGTTATATGATACATCCTAAGAATGTTATATGATAAACAGTAGCTCTTCACCAATCATAATGGGTTTAGAGCAAAACTTAATCATTTGAAGAATAGGGATCCACTTATTGATCCAACCTAAAAACAAATTATATTTAAATAGATGCTTTACAGTTGGTTGAAACTTCAAGTACGGAAAAAAGTCTTCGAATTTCTCAAAAAAAAGTTTCTACTCTTAAATTTATAATGACGAGGGTAATATGCAAGTAGCGCAGGAAGAATTAAAGTAACTGGTATCCTCAAATTTAAAACAAATGGTTTAGAAATAATAACTATCGATTTATTTCTTTTTAAAAAAATACTTGAGATTTTAAAACAATTAAATTAATTATGATATGCCAAAAATATGAAGATCGGGTTAATAATAATATTATTATTTGCAATAATATATATATATATATATATATATATATATATATATATATATATATATATATATATAAATCATACTAATAAGATGTTATTTTTTACTTTGTGTTTATTTTATTTGTCATAGTAATTTCTTAGTACGCCTTTAATTGAAGTATTTTTCTGGGATAAAAGTCGTATATGACTATTAATACAATCAACTATATATTATTATTTTTTTTAAATCTCCTTTATTCAGTTTTACTTAACAAGAAAAAAAAAAAAAGAAAGAAAAGAAAAAGAAAGAAAGAGAAAGAAAAGAGAAGAAAAGAAAGAAAGAAGGAAACTAATCAAAGCTAATTGTATATTAGAAAGAGTAACTTTAAAAAAGTTAAAGAGTCTATAATCTTTTTAAAGCACAGATAAACAGTTTTAAAAAATGGGACAAACAGAGAGAGAATAGTTACATCCTACACCGCACCCCCCTCCCCCCCCCCCCCAAAAAAAAAAAAAGAATTAGGTGTTCCAGTAATATACTAGTACATAAATATATATGTGCAGAGTTGTCAACGTTCTTAATTTATTCTTGAGCATTTTTATTTTTTTATTCCCGCCTTTATTTCCCACTACGTTATTTATAGTATAATTCTCTCCAATACAAGACTGCCACAGACAACTTTTATCATTATTTTTATTTTTCTATCACTATTTTCATATCTGCCAACATTTTAATTTATTCCGCAATATTTTTAGCCCCGCCTTTATTTCACACCACTTTATTTAAAGAAAAAAATTCTCCAATATACAATTTCAATTAAAAAAAAAAAAAGATAAAATTACTTAAAAAAAAAAAAAAAAAAAAAAAAAAAAATGTATGAAGAAAAAGCGGGACTAAAATTACTCCGGAATAAATTAAAATGTTGGCAACTATGATACTATCTCCATCATATAAAATTTATAATAAATTTATGCAGGCAAAGTGTTCATTTACTTGAAAAAAATTATTATTAATTTTTGAAAATAGTGGTATGAAAAGAATATAAAAAGAGTCGCCTGTAGAAGCCCTGCCAATTTAATTACGATAAAATATTAAACAAGAAAGAAAAATCATGCAGTACGCGTTGATTAGTAACACTTTCCAACTGTACGTAATTGTTGTATCGAATAACTTTTAATATTCTTTGCCTACGTTATCCCACAACAGACAGAATGACAGAAAAGTATACAGATAGACTAATTCATTTTAAAATTACTCTTAGGAATTTTGGAAAGAATTAAAAAGGCTTAATGCAAAAGAAAATGTAGACGTTACATTATAATTGCAGCTTTTGATCTCTCTGAATGATTTAGTGTAGCCCTGTAAATCAAAGAGGTTATCATATCATATTCTATACAAAGCATTATTTTAGATTATTAACAATATTTTTATGATTTTTACAGTAGAAAGATTTTTAAATATAACTTTCAAAAAATTCTGTCCTAAAACGTAATGCAGTGTTTTTTTTTTTTTTTTTTGTCCCTGTAAATAAACTAGTTATACAGGACCTATTAATGTCATTTTAAATGGGGAACATTCTATAGGGAAAATATTTATAAAAAAACCACTCATAGAACACAATGCTTTCAAATGATTTTGGGTGTCCCTGTACACAAACCAGAAGCGATATTCACTCCATTTTGAATATGGAACATCCGATAGTGAACTTCAATAAAACATATCAGTTTCGAGAAATTCAATAAATATTTACAGGAGTTAGAGCGCGGGCAGAAAGACAGACAGACAGATGGACAGATACACAAACTGAAAACATATTCACACTTAAAAATGTTAGAAAGTGTTAAAAACGCTTAATGTAAACGAAAGTACAATTCTAGCAATTTTTTATTAATAGCTCTTAATATAAATGGATATTTTTGTATCACCCTGTAAATCTAATGCTAATCATGCTATATTCTATGCAAAGCTTTTTATTTTGCTTATAAATAACATATTTCAATTTTCTAAAACTTCGTGGAAAGTAAAGATATTAAAATTTGATTTATAGAAATATCTCTCATAGAACGCAATGCTTTGGAATACTTTTAAGTGTCTGTACATAAATCAGTAATGGTATTTCCTCCATTTTATACAGGAAACATCCAATACTGAACCTTAATAACATATTTCAATTTAATTGAGATATGTCAAAAGTAAAGGTATGAAAATATGGTTTATCGAAATACCTCTCATAGAACATAATGCTTTGAAATACTTTCGGGTGACCCTGTGCACAAACCAGTAGAGGTACAAACTCCATTTTCATTAGGGAACATCTAATCGTAAACTTGAATAACATATATCAGTTTCATGAAATTCCATAAATATATACGGGAGTTAGAGGTCGGACAAACAGACAGGCAAACAGACAGACGGACAAGCAGATACACAAAACTGAAATCATATTCACACTTAAAAAAAATGTTAGAAAGTGTTAAAAACGCTTGACGTAAACGAAAGTACAATTCTAGCAATTGTTTATTAATAGCTCTTAATGTAACTGGATATTTTTGTGCCACCCTGTAAATCTAATGCTAATCATACTATATTCTGTGCAAAGCAGTCTTTTGTGCATATAAATAACATACTTCAATTTCCAAAACCTTCATGGAAAGTAAAGTTATTAAAATTTGATTTATAGAATATTTCTCATAGAACACAATGCTTTGGAATACGTTTGAGTATCCCTCTACATAAACCGATGGTGGTAATTCTCCCATTTTATACAGGAAACATCCAATAGTGAACTTGAATAACATATTTCAATTTCATTGAGATATGCCTACAGTAAAGGAATGAAAATATGGTTTATAGAAATACCTCTCATAGAACACAATGCTTTGAGATACTTTCGGGTGACCCTGTACACAAACTAGTAGAGGTATAAACTCCAATTTCAATAGGGAACATCCGATAGTGAACTTAAATAACATATATCAGTTTCAAGAAATTCCATTGATATTTACGGGAGTTAGAGCGCGGACAGACAGACAAAACGAAGTCAGAAATACTTTTCAATCTTGTTGCAAAGTGTTAAAAATGTTAGAAAGTGTTAAAAACGCTTAACGTAAACGAGAGTACATATCTAGCAATTTCTTTAATAATAGCTCTTAATTTAACTGGATATTTTTGTGCCACCCTGTACATATAATGCTAATTATTCTATATTCTACTCAAAGCATTCTTTTTTGCATATAAATAACATATTTCAATTTCCTAAAATTTCGTGGAAACTAAAGTTATTAAAATTTCATTTATAGAAATATCTCTCATAGAACACAATGCTTTGGAATACGTTTGAGTGTACCTGTGTGTGTACCCAATGGTGGCACTCCCTCCATTTTATGCAGGAAACATCCAGTAGTGAACTTGAATAACATATTTCAATTTAATTAAGATATGTCTACAGTGAAGGTATTAAAATATGATTTTTAGAAATACCTCTCATAGAGCACAATGCTTTGAAATACTTTCGGGTGCTCCTGTACACAAACCAGTAGAGGTACATACTCCATTTTTAATAGGGAACATCCGATAGTGAACTTGAATAACATATTTCAATTTCATTAAGATATGTCTACACAAAAGGTATGAAAATATGGTTTATAGAAATACCTCTCATTGAACACAATGCTTTGAAATACTTTCGGTTGTCCCTGTACACAAACCAGTAGAGGTACAAACTCCATTTTCAATAGGGAACATCCGATAGTGAACTTGAATAACACATTTCAATTTCATTAGGATATGTCTAGAGTAAAGGTATGAAAATATGGTTTATAGAAATGTCTCTCATAGAACACAATGCTTTGAAATATTTTCGGGTGTCCCTGTACACAAACCAGTAGAGGTATAATTTCCATTTTCAATAGGGACCGTTCGACAGTGAACTTGAATAACATATGTCAGTTTCAAGAAATTCCATAAATATTTACGGGAGTTAGAGCGCGGACAGACAGACAGACCGAAGTCATAAACACTTTTCAAGCTTGTTGAAAAGTGTTAAAAAGTACACTTTAAAAAAAGTGGGATGAAAAAAAAAGTGGGACTAACAATGCTCCGGAATAAATTTAAAAAGTTGGTAACTTTGTATATGTATGTTTGCATGGGCATGCATGTATAACAACATGAAATATTGAAAATTTTAATGCTGCTTTGAGCACTTTTTTTTTCTTTTTTAAAATATTTTTTGCATTACTTCATTTTGTTTTCAATTTTTATTCAATTAAAATTAGACAACAAGAAAAAAAAATTATAAATCCATGTATGAAATGAAGTAGATAAAATTGCAAAACAAGTTATGATACCAAGTTTGGGGCTGGGGTGCTGCCACGTGTTTCTTTTCTTTTCTTTTCTTTTTTTTTTTTATTTAACAAGTTACCTATTACGCTAAATAAACAAAATCTCTTAAAAAAAAAAAAAAAAAAAAAAAAAAAAAAATCTGATTTCTAAACAAAGTGATATTTTTTTTTTACTTAGTTACGACTCCGAAATTTCATAAATATCTTACCAAATTAAAATTTATTTGTCATACTGTATCGTTAAATATTTCAATGTGAAAACAAATTTTTGAAGAAAGTTTATGACATTTTGAAATTCAAATATAAAAATTCAAGTTACTTTTGGACAATAGTAATGAATTCCTTAAACAAATTTCACATATAGTCTTCTCTATTCAAATTTTTTTATTTTGAAAATTTGTTTTTTAACCTTTTAATAGATGAGTTTATATAATTAAGAATTCTTTTGATGATTTAAACATCGAAGATGAATTGAATTGTATCTATTTAAACTAGTTTTCTTAGTTAACATAATTTTTGTTAAATAATAAGTATATTGTATTTCAAGGTTGGCTTGTAAACAATTTGAAGATACAGGTAGAGCTGCAATTTTATTATTATTATTATTATTATTTGTTTGTTTGTTTTTTCTTTTTTCAAATATAAATTTACAGTTTGTTTTAATATCAATTTGAATATTTTCCGCTATGTAAACGATTTTATTGTTTTCAATATCGATTTCCATAAGGTTGCAAATTTAATAAATACAAATATTTTAAATTTGCATAAAGTTAATAATAATGATTTTACAGCTGATTTTTTGGATATTTCTTTTGATTTACCTAATAACATTTTACATACGAATTAATATGATTAGAGAAAAAACTTCAACTGTGACACTAACTGTATGCCGCACTTGTTGACTAATTTGAATTATAAAATATATACAAATATTATAATGAATCAATTGTTAAGAATCAAAAGAATATGTAATAAAAAAATTAATTTTAGTAAGTAGATTTATAAATTTCAATCTCTTTTATTTTATATAAATTCATATGCTTTGGATTTTAATTTGCATTATATAAGAAAATTAAGTTTTTTATAAACGTGACAACACCGCAACTTGTGCTTTTGGCAAACTGGATGGTGGTCGTGTATATTCTGTTTGGTGTTTTCAACCGAAAGCCATATAAATGCAAGGCTGATATTTGATGTCTGGTTCAGTGTTACCAGATTGCGCGACGTTTTCCTTCAACAGTCACCATTAATTTTAAGAAGTGATATTTAATGTACATAATCGACAATTAATCGTCTGTAATGTATATTAAAAATTAAGATTAAAAACTAATAAAAGTTTAAAATTATACCTTTTATTTACCTTTCATTTATATTAAAAATCACTTCTTAAAATTATTGGTGACTATTAAATAAAAAAGTCTCGCAATCTGACAACACTGGTCTGGTTACTAACGAAGTATTGCCATCTGGAAAGAATATGTATCGACTTGAACCTTGAGGGAGAGTTGCTATTAAAAAGTTTTCAAGCCTTTTTTTCAATTTTTGTGACATTTCCTTTAATTCCTTCTATTTTTCTCAAACAGGTACAAGAGGCAGTATGTTCTTGCTAGCATGGCAAATATTAGTTATATTAATTAACTATAAAATTTAATTTTCATATTATATATATATATATATATATATATATATATATATATATAATTTGAATTATTTAGTACCATTGCAACACTCAACAGACAAAAGATAGCTGAAGATACCAACATAAAATAAATTTTAATTGAGATTTATTTCAATTAAAATTAGTCACGGTATTATATTAATTTGAGTACCAATGATTAGTAAAAACAAGTTAAAGTACTTATGCAGAAGAGAAATGACACTAACATAACACATAAGCCTAACGATGAGAGAATTTGCAAAAACTATGAATTATTAGTAACAGTCAACATTTTAGAGAATAGAGAAAGGATAAAATCACCAAAGAGTTCCGTTAAATGGAAAAAAAATGGAATTCATGAATTCAAAATTGGAATTTTAAATGCTGTGTGTGTGTACTCTCTCTCTCTCTCTATATATATATATATATATATTATCATTTTTAACAGAAATTATATTTAAATTTAAAACGCATAATTATCTATATAAGTAAAAAAAAAAAAAAAAAAAAACATAATTTTTAATAGATATACATAAATTTAGATGAGAAAAATTAGGCTTATATAAGCCTTTTTAAACTTTTGCATACATTCTGAAAACTGCTAGCTTGAAATATCTTCTGAAACCTGTTAATTTTTTTTTTTTTTTTAATTGCAGTATAAAATTGATACTGCATTTATTGAATTTTCGGCTTACACTAATATTTGTTTGGCTTAAACTAACATTGTTTTTGTTTGTTGTAGTAACAGGTTTTATTATTATTTTTCATAATTTATTATTACTTAATTAATTTATATGTGTATATTTATAGGTATGTGTATGCGTGTATATATGTACAATCGGCAGAAAAATTATTGAAGCACTAGCAATAATTCCTATATAAAATATCCGCATCTAATACTGTTTTATCGAGTAAATATTTGTCGAGTAATGTTTTTAGTCTTACGCTGTTTATAAAAAAATAAGTTGATGATCAAAATTAGCAATCAAACTAAAAACAAATATATGAAAAATTTAGATGTGTGCTTCACTAATTTTGCTGCCGACTATATGTAGAGATATATACATATTATATGTATGTACATATCTATATATTTCTTATACGTATATATGTAAATATAGTGACTTTAAACAATAAGGCTGTTTTAAAATTTTGGATTTTTTTTTTTTTTTTTTTTTACTTATTTACTGACATTATTTTCGCAATTGTTTGTCGAAAGATCATATTGCGTTTGCTAAAATGTTATATATAAAGTATGTAACAATGTAATGCCACACACACACACACAAATAAATAAATAAATAAATAAAATAAATCACAAAATCAAGGTTGTAAAAATTACAACAATCTAAATTTCAATATTATACCCAGGTCTCTATAGTTATATTCAGTAAAATAATCATACTATTATAAAAAGAAAAATAAAAGTGTCCTTCTGCGATTGAAATCGAGTTACTTCATCGAAAACTTCGAACTAACTTTTTGAGATCACATACAAAATAATAGAAAATGGAATTTATTATTATTATTATTTTTAATTGAGCCCTCAACATCTGTAAAAACTGTAGATTTTGAAATTAAAAAACTCTGTCATTTTTTATCCTAGAAAGCTGTTTTTTTTCCCTATCACTTTTACACGTGTATGGTAGAGTAAGTATTGTTTTTCGGTGAAAATTAAGTTTTTAACGTTTGGTCTATTCAGAAACCGTCTGTTTCACATTAGTATATGGTGTGAAAACTTTTTATCATTCGTTTGCAGAACCATACAAAAGAATTCTTATACATCAGAGCTATATTTAAATGAAACTTGAAGTAAGTCTTTAATTGGATCCTGCATTTGTTTTTCTTTCTTTTTTTCTTTTCTTTTCTTTCTTTCTTTATTTGTGTGTGTGTGTGTGTGTGTTAAATTTATGTACACTGTTTGATGCAAATATATCCTATATATAATATAAAGTAATACTAAAAATCAGTCAAATAAGTTTTAAAGGTGTAGAATAGCAACTCTAAATTAATCAGTACTAATAATAATAATATAATAGTCAGAATAATAATAGTAATATAATAATCAGTGTAATTAATCAGGAGGACTGGTGTTAAACAATAATAAATAAATAAAATAAAAAAATAAAAAAACTTAATAATCACCATAAATTATTAAAAAACTCGCAACGATTGTTTCGGGTCGAAATGAATTCCCCTACCTTTCTGTGGACAAAAAAGTATACATCCATGCCTGCTTTGTGCGAGTATGCATAATGTTTCACTTTTTTTTTTTTTTTTTCTTTTTTTTTTTTTTTTTTTTTTTTTATGTGAAATATTAAGCTATTATTTTTACACGTTAAGTGCCACGACAGTTATCGGTGACTGATACTAAATTTTCCATTCAAGCCGCGAGATTTACTAGGGACTGACAGTATAAAATATAATATAACATAAATAAATAAATAAAATAAAATGAAGTAATAATTTTGTTTTAAATACACTGTTTTGAATAATTAATCAATTTTATTTAAAAATTATTTCTAAGTGATGTGCATTACTTGAAGTCGATTTTCCTATAAAATCGCGTGGTATTTGACATGTTGGCATCATCTTCTCATGTAGTTTTGCTTTATAAAAATCATAATGGCCAAAACGTACTAGTTTATAAAAAGCATGTAAGTATAAAATTAAAACTATTATTTAACTCATTTTCCGGAGTTAAAGTCGCAAGTGACACCAGAATTTTATTTAATAAAATGTGACATTTTTTTACTTAGTACAAATTTAACTATATCCGTTTGTTAAAATTTATTATATAAAACTGATTTATTTTACCTGTGTATTATACGTCGGAAATTACAGAACTTCTTTTGTGACAATGCTAAAGTGTTCTCGTAAAATGGAATTTTTTTTTATTTTTACGTTAACTTGTTCCTTGGTTACTCATTTGTAATTAAATAATCTGGTGTGTCACTCACATGACTTTCTCTTACCCTGAAATTTACCCTGAAATCCCCCCTCGCGGGAGGACCTCCCCCCCCCCCAGAGGGGAGGCGAGGCTCCTACATACACAATTTTTTTCCCAGTTGATTATCTATATTACAAAAATATATATTCGTTTCATTTGGTTTAGTGCAGTCTGTAGATGTTAAACTCTACTTACCTGCAACTTTCCCCATAGACGTAATGTATTTGAATACTTTTGAGTGTCCCTGTACACGAACCATTTGTTTCATCTCAACGAAAAGCTTAGTATAGCATCTTTATATGATACACATTTAGAATACCGAGTTTGTAATTTCTGCTGCTATTTTTTCTTGAGATATGCTGATAACAGTTACACAGACAGACAGACACACACACAGACCATTCGCTAAAAACATGATTTTCGTATTCAGGGGACCTTAGAACATGTAAATATAGCAAAAACTCACTTTCGAAAATTTGACCCTAAAACAATACTTTATCTACCGTAAGGGTAAGAGAAAGTAAAAATAAAAAATGAAAAGTAACTGGACTAGTTTTCAATTTTATTCATATTGGTGATGATTAAAATTTTAAAATTTTCATGACTCTCAGTGATTTTAAATACCCTAAAGTGTCATTCAATCAATAATTTTTAGTTAAAAAAGAGAGAGAGAGAGAGAGAGAGAGAGAGAGAGAGAGAGAGAGAAAATGTTACTATGAATATGAAATTATGATTCATTTTCACAGAGGATTAATATCATAAAAAAAAATTAATATGAATCATATTAAATAATTTGTTAAAGAATAACACACCTTAGTAATCATAGACGTTATTTTTGGATTTAACACACCAGAAATTATAAAGTTTACCAAAAATATTTCATGAAGTTGATGAAAAAAAAAAAAAAAAACGGAGTGGGGATCGAGGAGACCTGTATGTATATAGGAAAGATCCGTGTAATATGGATCCCGTGTAATATGGAATGCTCATAAAACTAAAATTACTAAAATAAAAAGATTTAATTTGTTGGTTGTTCATTACAATTGTATAGTTGCATGGTTCAAGTTTAGTAAAGCACTCTGGGAAGTATTAATAATTGCAGAAAATAATTATTTTATTTTTGTGTCGGTGGTCCATATTACACATACGTTCGTGTAATATGGACCGAGTGGTTCATAGTGCTCCTCCCCGAAGTAGTCCTTCTCGAACAGTTGACACACTTAGAATCGCGAAACGAACTGTCCAGCATGTTCCCTCAGACAATTGTGCATCTCTTGGGAATAGAAGAAATGGACGAAAAAAATAATAGTTAATGGATTAAAAAAAGGGAGGTCCAGAGGCTACATTCAATGGGTAGTATGCAAAGGAAGTGATAGCTGGATTATCCCTGCTCCTCTGGCCTATTCTATAGCCTCAAGATTTTGAGTGTGCGGCATATGTACGCCGAGCATTAATAAAACCTCTCTGTTTTTATCATGGACCACTGGTCCATATTATACAATAGAGCATGGTTCATATTACACGCATAAACAGAGCAACGTTGTTTACAATCATATATTGCTATGCAAATTTTCGGCTATGAAACACATGTCTAGATTGTTCAGAAAAAACGTACATTTGCTACTATTAACGCGAAAATTATACTACAATTACCTAACAGCAGAAAGTAATACTTTCATTATAACATACTTGTTACATCAATGATCCTATAAACCGAAAACTCAATTTCATAATCGTCCAAATAGAGGTACGCATGTACCAAGTCACTTCCTGCTTTGGATAACAATAATATTCACTAAAGGCAATGAGATGGTTTCACCATCTAGTGTTGAACATATAAATTTCCTCATAGCTCGTATTACACGATGGTCCATATTACACGGTTCTCCCCTAACCATTGTAATTGTTTAAAATTTTAAACGCCAGAAGAAAGTGTACAAAATGTTTGGATGGAAGATAATGAGTATATTGTAATGAGTATATGTTAGATGTATATTCCATTTTATAATGTATTGTAGAGTTGTGATAATGTATTATATGTCAACGGAAAATTTAAGTTCCTGCAATTAGAGAATTGCAAAAAATTATGTTTAAATTTACCTCCAAATGGCACTAAATTATTTTCTTTTTACTACTTTGTACTATGTTAATAAAGTTAAAATAAAAAATAAAAAAGAGAAGAAAAAACAAAAAAGAAAATTAAATCACCTTTACGAAAAAATTGAATTTCGTTTTCTTATCTCAGTAATGGTATTCAGGCTATATTTTATATTGTCCTGAATAATATTAATGCTTATTTAAAAAAAAAAAATATTTGTTTGTGGCACAGATATCCGGACTCAATAATTAAAAAACTAATTTATTAAATTATATAAGTTTTTATCGTTATTTAGACATTGGCATAAATTTACACTAATTGGACTTTGGTGTATACATTTTTGTATCAAAATATTCCATGAAGATTGCTTATATATTTATATACTTTATCTAGAAAATTTTAAAGTAGCTAGACATGTATCTTTGTCTTATTTATTAATTTATTTATTTATAAGAAGGACATGTCATTAATTGTCAGTTTTTCAAATCGTACTATTTCCATATTAAAATGAAACACATATAAAGATTAGGGTGATGTCATAAGGCTTTGATATATATATATATATATATATATATATATATATTTATTTATTTATTTATTTATTAAAAAAAAATCCCATTTAATAATAATCATAATAATAAACAGTCAAAATGCATTAAAATTGTATAAATAATACAATTTCCATATCCTGTTTTTAGTGTTTAAACGGTTTATGTAAAAAAATACTATAATAAAGTTAATACATCCCATATCACAGATTTTACCAAAACATCTTAGAAAAAAATATACTGACGGTATCTAAAATTGGTCCTAATTCTCCTAACTCTTTATTAAAATAAAAAAAATTCAAAAGTTTGAATTCTTCCTAAAATTTGATTATTAAAAATAAACAAGTTACAAATTTTCCTTAAAAAAATATTCCATATTTTTATAAGATTTCGATACTTTGAATGTTTGTTACAAAAACTCCCCCCAGGAAATATCGAATGCAAATCAAGACATTCTGAGAAAACAATATGGAGATACTTATTTAAATACTTTTAATGGAGCTTTCTGTTTTTTAACTTTGCAACAAAACGCACCCTGACACCGCCCGGAATACCCTCGGATTATTACATTAAACACGCGAGTATTTGTTGTTGCAAGGGAAGAGAGAGCAAAGGGAGCAAAAAAGAGCGCATCTTTAAGTTAGCGACAACAGAGGATAAATTGCAAATCCCTCGGGAGAAAGGTATGCATTTTAAACTCTGTTCGACATTATAATTTGAACGAGAGTCGCACCAGAAAATTCCTCAGCCATCTCTTTTTCTTAACTGTAAACAAATTTAAAAATATTCGGAGTATATCCGTTAGTTGTTGTTGTTCTTTTATTTCCCTTTCCTCTCTGTGACATCTTGACACATCTCCAAGATCTCAAAGAAAGAATGTTTGAATTCAACGAAAATTATCGATTGTTCTTCTTTACAACTCCCTTCATCAGAAGAACACACTGACACATTTTTACAAACATCACTTTACTGTAGTCCTTTAGATTCTTCTGGTCTTTTTTACACACATCAGCCCCTCTCTCTCTCTCTTTTTTTTTTTTTTTTCATAAGAATAGAACAGAAAATCCAGCTGACATACCATGCAAATTGCCCCTGACGATTTCGTTTTATATATATTTCTTCACTTTTCACTTCCTCGTCGGAGTTGTTTTTGGAGCTAACCGGTAGGTCTTCTTCGAGACGAACTCACTTGATGGCTCCTTCTAGTGTTTCAAAAGTGCAAATGTCAGTGCTAATTACGACAAGTTTTCCCACCCCACTCACCATTAAGGGACAAACGGAAAAATTCCTGATGTGAAAACGAAGATGCTAACTCTTTGTTGATCCTCCGAAGCTGTAATATGTTCCATTTGCTCAATGTACTGAAGCACTTTTCTCTTTATTACCATTCCTGTTTTGGTGGGGGGTGTTTGCAAAAGATTTTTGGCGCATCCCTTTGTTCTTCTTCTGAAAGCATTAAATTTAGATATGGATGTCACAGAGGATTTTTTTTTTTTCCTCTTCTTTTATTTTTAACTTTCGTAATTTGAAAAGCAAGAATTACAATCGATTTGCTTTATAAATGCAAATTTATTTTGTTTACTCGTAAAAGTTAGTTTCCTTTCAAGTATATGCTATTCCACTTTTACAAGCTATTTTCAGAGGTCGATTGAATTTGAAGAAAAACTTTTGCAAATCACAATTATTGACAATCACATCTCATTTTAAACATTCGCTGTTTATTTAGAAATTCTTAGTTATGGTGTTTAGTTTGCGATAATTTTCATAGTTTGGGAAAATTGTTTTTACATTCACTAAAAATATAAAACTTTTTAACTTATATATTATTTATAAAAAGTAAGGGTATAATATATTGGAAATTTGTTTATTTATTTATTTTGAAACTTTCAACAAAAATATTTCCCTCTCTCTCAAAATTCTGGGAACAGGATGAACAGGATAAGCACTTTAATTTTACTAACGCTGATTTTAAATAGAATTTTTTGCATTTATTTTCTACAAATAAATAGAAAAAACATTTACCCCCTCCCCTCAAAATAAATAAATAAAATAAAGTAAAATAAAATAAAAATAAAAATAAAAAAAATAAAATACTAAGAATTCTGCATAAGTAGTGTAAAAAGGGTGATTCACCGACACGGTGGAGGCGCGGAGGCGCGCTGAGGCGCGCGCGCCACCACCCTGTTGGAGAGCGCCTCCGCGCCTCCACCGTGTCGGTGAATACACCCTTTTTACACTACTTAGTCATCATCTTGGACGAGGGTGTGTTGCCACCGGAAGAATAGAAACTGTGTGTTGCCACCGGAAGAATAGAAACTTTGACTATCATCTTGGATGAGGTTTGGTGGTGCCATCTATAGGGAATTTTGAGGAGTTAGATTTATTTTCCTAAATTTCGGGACTTAGTATTTTTTTCATAATTTTGGGGACTTCAAAATTTTTTCGAAGTTAGATTTATTTTCTTTAATTTTGGACTTAGTAATTTTTTCGAATTTTTTGCAGGGGGATTAGATAACGTCACGATCTTTTGGGACTTTAATATTTAGGTGTTGCCACCGGAAGAATAGAAACTTTTGAAGAGTTGTCATTCGGGGATTATAAATTGATTACAGAATTAAATAGAAATTTTCCTATGTATTTCAGTGAATTTGACAAAATAAAACAAAGGGTTGGTGAGTACTATATAATTAAAAACAGGGTATAGACATTAAAATTTAGATGTTGGCATTGGAAGAGTATAAATAATTTCCGGTGGGACTTAACATTTTCGACTGAATGAAACAATGAATGACTGAAGTTGATTAACATCAGTAACAATTTATGAGTATTTTAGAAACTTAGCATTTTTAGAGATTAAAAATATATTGTGTTAAGATAATAAATAAGGAATTTAAATAGGAGTTCATACTTTTAGTGACATCATTACAAATTTATATTACGAAATTTTTACAGAATTAAATAGAAATTATCGTATTTTGAGGATAAGTGTCATCAGTGGATTAACACACAGATTTAAAAACAAAACAATAATAAATAATTTAAAACACATATTTTTCAATAATGAATGTCATACAATTATATGTATAATTAATTATTTTAAAACAAAAACGATACGCATAAATTTAAAAAACAATAATAAATAATTTAAAACACACATTTTTTAATAATGAATATCATGTAATTATACGTATAATTAGTTATTTTAAAACAAAAACGACATTATAAGCAATAAAGTTGTTTAAACTAAACTTTATACACATCATGACTTTATGTTAACACTAAATAAGTTTCACTTTTAAAATTTCTTTAAACTCTAACTTATAAATACTATTAATACAATCGTTAAAATTGAACGCTGAAACAAAGGTAGATGAATTTAACGAATGGTATAGACTTTGATCTTAATATCTGCGCATTACCATTCGGAGATTATAAATTTATTACAGAATAAATAGAAATTTGCCTATGTATTTCATGGAAGTTGACAAAATAAAACAAAGGGTTCGTGAGTATTATATAATTAAAAACATTGAATGTGAATGGTATAGACTTTGATATTAAAATTTGGGTGTTACCATTGGAAGAGTATAAATAATTTATATGTTATAAATTAAACTGAATACAATAAAAATTATTTAAATTAAACTAAATATAATAAAAATTATATAAATTAAACTTTATATTCTCACTAAATAAGTTTCACACTTATTTAAACTCTAACTTACAATCGTTAAAAATTGAACACATGCACTTTAAAAAATGACTATCATATAAATTTAAAAAAAATTACTATCATATAATAATATTAATTAAAAAAATGCATACAAAGATATATAGTAAAGTTATAAATTTTAAAAAAATACTGTCATATGATAATATTAATTAAAAAAAAAAAAAAAAAAAAAAAAAAAAAAAAAAATTACTATTATATATTAATATAAATTAAAAAAATTACTTTCATATAATAATATAAATTTAAAAAATTACTTTCATATAATAATATTAATTAAAAAAATGCCTACAAAAATATACAGTAAAGTTATAAAATAAATAAATAAATAAAAAATAAAATAAATAAAAATAAAAATAAAATAAAAATGACTATCCTATAATAATATTAATTTAAAAATACATACAATGTTTAAAATCAACAATTAAATTTTATATACATTATAATTAACTAAACTTTATGCTGTTACTATTAAATAAATTTATCCTAACACGAAAACTTTACATAAATTTTATAAGCAAAAAAGCTATAAGTACATGAATATGTTATTTAAATTAAACATTATATTGATACTACACAAATATTATTTAACATTTATTCGAGTTTAACGCTGTAATATAATTTAAACTATCTTAGTTGATTTAAATGAAACAGGTAAATACTTTTAAACTTGAACTAATAAAAATAAGTTCTTTTTATAAAATAATTGATATAAACTCTAATAATAAAAAGGATTAGTTATATTTAAAAACTATCAGTTACTAAAAGTTATTTTATATTAAACATTTCGAAATAAATTGCATAAAAATTCAATGCATCATTTTAAATGAAAATAAACAGTTTCCTTAAAAAACAGATAATACGGAATATTCCATGAGTCAGTTATCACCTGCAACGGAAAACCCCTACAGCTGATGAATCATATGTTATATACGCTGGCGAGCCATGCCTATTAGTAATCCACACTATCTCATATAAAGATTAAGTTAAAATCATTAAATCAATACAGCGAATAATTTGGAAAATGCAATAATTTTTTCACAAAGCATATCATACAATGAGTTTAAACGATTATCACCTATCTATCACTTAAACGGTATTGAAATAAATAAATACATATAAAAGTAAGTTATAGTTAAAAAATAAAAATTTCGTTTGTGAAAGGAGTTTTATATATTGCAAAAATTAGTTTTACTCAAATAATTTTTAAACATACACAAGTTAAATGGAAACTTTTCTAGGTTTCATTTAAGCAATAATTTTCCATGTGTGAAAGTAGTTTTATTTATGCAAAATTTAGTTTTATATAAACAAAAAAATTTATAGTGTAACAATAAAAATAGTTTATAGTATAACAATAAAAAATTCCTTATAAGTAAATACCAATAAAAAATATTTTTTAAATTAATTTCTCTCTCTTCAATAAAACAATAAAAAAAATTTCTTATATAACTTTCGTAAAGTTTTAATAAAATTTCTATTATAAACAAATTTTTTTATGATATAAACAAATAATTTTATTAGAATATACATATTAAGTTTATTAAATTATCAAATAGTAATAATAAATTATGAAACTTACTTAAAATTGATGAAATTTCCCTTACCGAAATGCAACCTTCATTCACACACAAATGCGAGAAACTGTTTATCGCCACACGTTGACTCATACAGATAAGAATGTTGATTCATGCTTATCTTAGTAGAATGTTGTTAGAGTTCTGTGTTTTCAGAGTAATATAAAATAGTTTATAGAGATCATTTATTTAATATCAGTTGTAAACTACATTTAAATAATGCAATAAGAGTTGAACTCTGCAATTAACCTATTAAAATATTGAAATTTTTTTAATTTTTTTATTTAATTTTACTTTTTTTTAATTATGCTAAGAAAATAATGAGATCAAAACAGAATTATTTTACGATAACTCGCGCTTTTTATATTTAATAAACAAAGATTCAATAAAATGTAACTATAATTTTTAATGAAAGGTTTTAAAATCACTTAATAGGATAAAATTAAAAACAGAAATCTTATTATTTTTTCTAGTTATAAAACTAAGTAATAAACTATCTATAAATAATCATATAGCAAGCGAGATTTTTGTATAATAACTATATATTATTTTAATATATACATTACATCGCAGGGTAAAATTTTCAACTTATTTATACGGATTGAAGTAATAAAACTTAATCATTTGCATAACCGCTAAATTTTATAAGTTGGATATATGATTTAAAATACTAAACAATAATCCTTGTGAGAGAATTGGGATAAAACTTTCACAGAAAGAAATTGTCCTTTACAATAAGATTTGCTTAGAATGTCTAAGTGAAAATAACTTACCGTGAGGTCAGTGAGTCATGCAGTTGTATTCGAATTTATTGTTTTTAGTTAATGAAACTTCTAATGAGAGAATTATTTTTACTAGCACATAAATGTAAATTTTTATATTATTCCTATATAGATAAAATTTTAAATAATTCATTAAGTGTTAAACTTTGCATTTAATCGATTAAATAAAGTTTTCCTAAAATATAAGTGTAATTTTTTAATGAATCGTTTTGAAATCACTTTAACTTTATAAGAAAAAACTAAAAAGAGGTTTTTAAATTACTTAATAGGATAAAATTAAAAATCTTATTGTTTTTAGCAATTATTTTATCTAGTTGTAAACTATATATTATTTTAATATACGCCTTATAGTTAAGTCAGTTTTAGAGAAAACCAAGAAAAAATCCCAACGCGCAGGTTAATGAGTTGGAATATTCTATTATACTTAAAGAATCCAGGTACGGAAAAACCGAAATACAATACGCGGAAAAACAGGAGGGATTTTCGGTTAAAACTTCAAAGCAGTGGACGGTAAACATAACACACCGTGAAACAACCTACTCCCACGACAGCCAAACTAAGAATGAAGGGAAACGTTGAGTTGTAACACCTTATCTACTAGAGATAAGGGGGAATTCCCCATGACTCACCCCTCGTTCGTTCATGTACAACATCTTACGAGAAACTTCGTGAAGGATGACTCATCGGTGACGAGTTTGAATAATATGCATAACCGCTAAATTGTATAAATGAGAATCTTTTAATGTGAGTATTATAGTAATGATAAATTTATTTTATAATCGATAACTCATCAGCTTCACACCTTATATAAAACAATGGTATATTCAAAAGTGTTACCAAATTTTACTACACAATAAACATTCACATATGGATATTCCTAAGGTTTAAGACTATGCGAGGATCCTATAAGCGAAATGCCTGTGAGTCTTTCTAAGGAATCCTAATCTGTATTTAAGCAGGTTTTAGAGAAAACCAAGAAATACTCCAGTCGACTAGGTTGATGAAATGGATTCGAATCCAACACTTCCCCTTTTACCATAGAATCGTTCACTAATCACAAGGTTAATGAGTCATGCAGTTGTATTAAAACTTATTGATTACATGTCTAAACTTATACCATTAAATATTTAACTGTTGGTTCTATAAGTGGATTACTCTGTGTGTGAGTCTTTGTAACTTATAGTTAAGCGAGTTTTAGTGAAAACCAAGAAAAACTACAAACGGGTAGATTGTTAAGTTGAATTCGAACCTAACATTAAACATAGAATCGTTTGTTCTTCTAAAATCCTTGTAACAACATGTTTATGGACTTTATAAGAAAATGCTTAATATGGTTTGCATGCGTTAGCTATATTAAACACTTAATTTTTAACATACATTAAGGTTAGTGGATGAGTGACAGGTAATTCATTTAAAACAAAAATATAATAACGGTCGATTGAAACAAAGGGTTTGCAGTTTTAGAGAAACCAAGAAAAAATCCCAACGGTAGGTTGATGAGTTGGAATATTCTATTATACTTAAAGAATCCAGGTACGGAAAAACTGAAATACAATACGCGGAAAAACAGGCGAGATTTTCGGCTAAAACTTCAAAGCAGTGCACGGTAAACATAACACACCGTAAAACAACCTACTCACACGACGGCCAAACTAAGAATGAAGGGAAACGTTGAGTTGTAACACCTTATCTACTAGAGATAAGGGGGAATTCCCGGAAAAGCTGAGTCACCCCCCGTGGATCTTACGAGAAAGTTCGTAAAGGATGACTCATCGGTGACGAGTTTGAATAATTTGCATAACCGCTAAATGGTATAAGCGAGAATCTTTTAATGTGAGTATTATAGTAATGATAAATTTATTTCATAATCGATAACTCATCAGGTTCACACCTTATATAAAACAATACTATATTTAAAAGTTTTACTGTACAATAAATATTCACATATGGATATTCATAAGGTTTAAGATCGATTAAATAAACGAGAATCCTATAATCGAAATGCACGAGAGTCTTTCTAAGAAATCCTATTGCATATTTAAGCAGCTTTTAGAGAAAACCAAGAAATACTCCAATCGACTAGGTTGATGAAATGGATTCGAACCCAACACTTCCCCTTTTACCATAGAATCGTTCACTAATCACAAGGTTAATGACTCATGCAGTTGTATTGAAACTTATTGATTACAAGTCTATACTTATACCATTAAATATTTAACTGTTGGTTCTATAAGTGGATTGCTCTGTGTGCGAGTCTTTGTAACTTATAGTTAAGCGAGTTTTAGTGAAAACCAAGGAAAACTACAAACGGGTTGATTGTTAAGTTGAATTCAAACCTAGCATTAAACATAGAATCGTTTGATCTTCTAAAATACTTGTAACAACATGTTTATGAACTTTATAAGAAAATGCTTAATAGGGTTATCATGCGTTAGCTATATTAAACACTTAATTTTTAACATACATTAAGGTTAGTAGATGAGTGTCAGGTAATTCATTTAAAACAAAACTATAATAAGGGTTGATTGAAACAAAGGGTTTGTAGGTTATAATTATAGGATAAAACGTTATGTGTTTCGAAAACCCTTCATCAAGATTGCAACAACCGTTTCGAATGATACTCTCCCTTCATCAGATAGACTTAAACTTTTATTTTATCAGAATGAAAGAAAACGATAGACGATTTACACTTATTGAAATCCCAACTTATAAATAATTCGACTTTCACTAAAAATGCAAGTCGCATATACACTTTGAAACAATCAATAAATTTTATATTATCACAATGCGTTAAATAAGTTTCCCATTTAACATTCAAGATGAATTTATTTTTACATTAATTAAGAATTGAACACATATTAATTTTTAAAATGACTATTTTTTAAAAAGTTTTGAAACAGCTAATAAATTTTATAAGCTTTTACAATTAAATAAATTTAGCATATTATGAAAGTTTTACATCACTCGGTAAAATTTTATATAAGCAATAAAAGTGATACACATTATAATTATAAACTCATAAAATAAATTTCACACTTAACATTTAAACTCTAACCAATCAATCTTAAAGTAATTTTTTATCTTTTGTACATAATCATAAACCTTTCGTTTCTATTGTAAAGTGAAGTATGACTCATGCTTTAATTAAAATCTCTAATCAAAATTATAAGAAAGTAAAGTTTAGGAAATACCTATGTATTATAGGTAAATTAATACAGTATAAATATTCATGTTTTTCAGTTAAGTAAAAAAGTTATATAATTAATTTTACAGACTACTTAAATAATGTATAATTAAGTTTCAGAATTATTATTATTTTTTTTTTCTTCTATAGTATGTATATATAAATTTTTAGTTAGAAAGTTTTTATTAAAATACAATAATCAAAGTTTTGTACGATATTAATTTACATTGCATCTAAAACTTTAAATATATAGAAACAATTGTACATTTGGTTTTGTCTGAAGCATATATATAAATAATAAAATCTTATTCAGTTTAGTTTTTAAAACACTATAAAGATTTCAGACACACATACTTTTATCTTGTTTAAATAAAATTTTTAAAATGAAACAATATTAATGTTATAAAATAATACACTCAGCATGACTCACGGAGTGTGCTATTCCATCAAATTATTCCGCATACGTGTAATAAGATGTCTGACTTAACTATATACTGAATTACCATTATTTCAGAAAACGTTGGGACTTACCTTAAAACACATCCTACACCCTTGGCAGACTTGAAGAAAATGAATGATACGAGACATTCTTATCAGAGACGCCAGGTCACGAGGTTAGTGACGTCACGAATGATGTGATTGGCTACGCTCAGTCACGTGATCATGACGTCATCCTCTCATCATTGACGTCACCGATTGCTTATCTGCTACCACAACGCGCGGAAATGTCCAGTACGCAGTGAAAAATATTCAAAGTCTACGGGACATTACTCGAAACGATTCCATTGTCTTATACGGTAAATTGAAATATAACACGCGGAAAAAAGATCGACATATACCGGAGAAACTATGCATACTGCCCGATGAAACTAAGCCGCACAGCTAAGTAGATGCTACCAGGATGAGAGTCAAAATCCAACTGAATTCAAACAATATGACAAGGTCTATAAATCTCCCGTGTTGATTAGATGGTTTTGATGAATGGGTTTTCCCCCACACTTAAGCAGAATGGAGAAGTCATAGGTTTTCCCTCACCTATCTCTTAATTAAGTTTCTTAATTAAAATTATGCAAATTATATGTAAGTCTTTCAAATATCTCTTAATTATGTTTTCTAATTAAAATTATGTAAATTTTATGTAAATCTTTCATGTTTATCATATGCCCTCCTAGGTAAAGATTTAATAAACCTATCTTTTATACAACATAAATAAATTTAATAAGTATAATCTGTTTAATGACTCATCAAACGATGACTCATCAAACGATGACTCATCATAAACATGTCTGAACATGAATCTAGTTGAACACTAATATTTTACTGAATAAGCGATAATTACTATATGGATCACAAAATATACGTTGTTGGAAATTAAGTAAACAACACTACTTGATGAAAAATTAAGTTTCTCATAAGTAAACAATAATAATAATAATAACTTTTGGTTTGAATAATATAAAAAGCAATAATACAAAATCATATACAATAAAATGCTAGTGTTCAAGTAGATTCATGTTCAGACATGTTTATGATGAGTCATCGTTTGATGAGTCATTAAACAGATTATACTTATTAAATTTATTTATGTTGTATAAAAGATAGGTTTATTAAATCTTTACCTAGGAGGGCATATGATAAACATGAAAGATTTACATAAAATTTACATAATTTTAATTAGAAAACATAATTAAGAGATATTTGAAAGACTTACATATAATTTGCATAATTTTAATTAAGAAACTTAATTAAGAGATAGGTGAGGGAAAACCTATGACTTCTCCATTCTGCTTAAGTGTGGGGGAAAACCCATTCATCAAAACCATCTAATCAACACGGGAGATTTATAGACCTTGTCATATTGTTTGAATTCAGTTGGATTTTGACTCTCATCCTGGTAGCATCTACTTAGCTGTGCGGCTTAGTTTCATCGGGCAGTATGCATAGTTTCTCCGGTATATGTCGATCTTTTTTCCGCGTGTTATATTTCAATTTACCGTATAAGACAATGGAATCGTTTCGAGTAATGTCCCGTAGACTTTGAATATTTTTCACTGCGTACTGGACATTTCCGCGCGTTGTGGTAGCAGATAAGCAATCGGTGACGTCAATGATGAGAGGATGACGTCATGATCACGTGACTGAGCGTAGCCAATCACATCATTCGTGACGTCACTAACCTCGTGACCTGGCGTCTCTGATAAGAATGTCTCGTATCATTCATTTTCTTCAAGTCTGCCAAGGGTGTAGGATGTGTTTTAAGGTAAGTCCCAACGTTTTCTGAAATAATGGTAATTCAGTATATAGTTAAGTCAGACATCTTATTACACGTATGCGGAATAATTTGATGGAATAGCACACTCCGTGAGTCATGCTGAGTGTATTATTTTATAACATTAATATTGTTTCATTTTAAAAATTTTATTTAAACAAGATAAAAGTATGTGTGTCTGAAATCTTTATAGTGTTTTAAAAACTAAACTGAATAAGATTTTATTATTTATATATATGCTTCAGACAAAACCAAATGTACAATTGTTTCTATATATTTAAAGTTTTAGATGCAATGTAAATTAATATCGTACAAAACTTTGATTATTGTATTTTAATAAAAACTTTCTAACTAAAAATTTATATATACATACTATAGAAGAAAAAAAAAATAATAATAATTCTGAAACTTAATTATACATTATTTAAGTAGTCTGTAAAATTAATTATATAACTTTTTTACTTAACTGAAAAACATGAATATTTATACTGTATTAATTTACCTATAATACATAGGTATTTCCTAAACTTTACTTTCTTATAATTTTGATTAGAGATTTTAATTAAAGCATGAGTCATACTTCACTTTACAATAGAAACGAAAGGTTTATGATTATGTACAAAAGATAAAAAATTACTTTAAGATTGATTGGTTAGAGTTTAAATGTTAAGTGTGAAATTTATTTTATGAGTTTATAATTATAATGTGTATCACTTTTATTGCTTATATAAAATTTTACCGAGTGATGTAAAACTTTCATAATATGCTAAATTTATTTAATTGTAAAAGCTTATAAAATTTATTAGCTGTTTCAAAACTTTTTAAAAAATAGTCATTTTAAAAATTAATATGTGTTCAATTCTTAATTAATGTAAAAATAAATTCATCTTGAATGTTAAATGGGAAACTTATTTAACGCATTGTGATAATATAAAATTTATTGATTGTTTCAAAGTGTATATGCGACTTGCATTTTTAGTGAAAGTCGAATTATTTATAAGTTGGGATTTCAATAAGTGTAAATCGTCTATCGTTTTCTTTCATTCTGATAAAATAAAAGTTTAAGTCTATCTGATGAAGGGAGAGTATCATTCGAAACGGTTGTTGCAATCTTGATGAAGGGTTTTCGAAACACATAACGTTTTATCCTATAATTATAACCTACAAACCCTTTGTTTCAATCAACCCTTATTATAGTTTTGTTTTAAATGAATTACCTGACACTCATCTACTAACCTTAATGTATGTTAAAAATTAAGTGTTTAATATAGCTAACGCATGATAACCCTATTAAGCATTTTCTTATAAAGTTCATAAACATGTTGTTACAAGTATTTTAGAAGATCAAACGATTCTATGTTTAATGCTAGGTTTGAATTCAACTTAACAATCAACCCGTTTGTAGTTTTCCTTGGTTTTCACTAAAACTCGCTTAACTATAAGTTACAAAGACTCGCACACAGAGCAATCCACTTATAGAACCAACAGTTAAATATTTAATGGTATAAGTATAGACTTGTAATCAATAAGTTTCAATACAACTGCATGAGTCATTAACCTTGTGATTAGTGAACGATTCTATGGTAAAAGGGGAAGTGTTGGGTTCGAATCCATTTCATCAACCTAGTCGATTGGAGTATTTCTTGGTTTTCTCTAAAAGCTGCTTAAATATGCAATAGGATTTCTTAGAAAGACTCTCGTGCATTTCGATTATAGGATTCTCGTTTATTTAATCGATCTTAAACCTTATGAATATCCATATGTGAATATTTATTGTACAGTAAAACTTTTAAATATAGTATTGTTTTATATAAGGTGTGAACCTGATGAGTTATCGATTATGAAATAAATTTATCATTACTATAATACTCACATTAAAAGATTCTCGCTTATACCATTTAGCGGTTATGCAAATTATTCAAACTCGTCACCGATGAGTCATCCTTTACGAACTTTCTCGTAAGATCCACGGGGGGTGACTCAGCTTTTCCGGGAATTCCCCCTTATCTCTAGTAGATAAGGTGTTACAACTCAACGTTTCCCTTCATTCTTAGTTTGGCCGTCGTGTGAGTAGGTTGTTTTACGGTGTGTTATGTTTACCGTGCACTGCTTTGAAGTTTTAGCCGAAAATCTCGCCTGTTTTTCCGCGTATTGTATTTCAGTTTTTCCGTACCTGGATTCTTTAAGTATAATAGAATATTCCAACTCATCAACCTACCGTTGGGATTTTTTCTTGGTTTCTCTAAAACTGCAAACCCTTTGTTTCAATCGACCGTTATTATATTTTTGTTTTAAATGAATTACCTGTCACTCATCCACTAACCTTAATGTATGTTAAAAATTAAGTGTTTAATATAGCTAACGCATGCAAACCATATTAAGCATTTTCTTATAAAGTCCATAAACATGTTGTTACAAGGATTTTAGAAGAACAAACGATTCTATGTTTAATGTTAGGTTCGAATTCAACTTAACAATCTACCCGTTTGTAGTTTTTCTTGGTTTTCACTAAAACTCGCTTAACTATAAGTTACAAAGACTCACACACAGAGTAATCCACTTATAGAACCAACAGTTAAATATTTAATGGTATAAGTTTAGACATGTAATCAATAAGTTTTAATACAACTGCATGACTCATTAACCTTGTGATTAGTGAACGATTCTATGGTAAAAGGGGAAGTGTTGGATTCGAATCCATTTCATCAACCTAGTCGACTGGAGTATTTCTTGGTTTTCTCTAAAACCTGCTTAAATACAGATTAGGATTCCTTAGAAAGACTCACAGGCATTTCGCTTATAGGATCCTCGCATAGTCTTAAACCTTAGGAATATCCATATGTGAATGTTTATTGTGTAGTAAAATTTGGTAACACTTTTGAATATACCATTGTTTTATATAAGGTGTGAAGCTGATGAGTTATCGATTATAAAATAAATTTATCATTACTATAATACTCACATTAAAAGATTCTCATTTATACAATTTAGCGGTTATGCATATTATTCAAACTCGTCACCGATGAGTCATCCTTCACGAAGTTTCTCGTAAGATGTTGTACATGAACGAACGAGGGGTGAGTCATGGGGAATTCCCCCTTATCTCTAGTAGATAAGGTGTTACAACTCAACGTTTCCCTTCATTCTTAGTTTGGCTGTCGTGGGAGTAGGTTGTTTCACGGTGTGTTATGTTTACCGTCCACTGCTTTGAAGTTTTAACCGAAAATCCCTCCTGTTTTTCCGCGTATTGTATTTCGGTTTTTCCGTACCTGGATTCTTTAAGTATAATAGAATATTCCAACTCATTAACCTGCGCGTTGGGATTTTTTCTTGGTTTTCTCTAAAACTGACTTAACTATAAGGCGTATATTAAAATAATATATAGTTTACAACTAGATAAAATAATTGCTAAAAACAATAAGATTTTTAATTTTATCCTATTAAGTAATTTAAAAACCTCTTTTTAGTTTTTTCTTATAAAGTTAAAGTGATTTCAAAACGATTCATTAAAAAATTACACTTATATTTTAGGAAAACTTTATTTAATCGATTAAATGCAAAGTTTAACACTTAATGAATTATTTAAAATTTTATCTATATAGGAATAATATAAAAATTTACATTTATGTGCTAGTAAAAATAATTCTCTCATTAGAAGTTTCATTAACTAAAAACAATAAATTCGAATACAACTGCATGACTCACTGACCTCACGGTAAGTTATTTTCACTTAGACATTCTAAGCAAATCTTATTGTAAAGGACAATTTCTTTCTGTGAAAGTTTTATCCCAATTCTCTCACAAGGATTATTGTTTAGTATTTTAAATCATATATCCAACTTATAAAATTTAGCGGTTATGCAAATGATTAAGTTTTATTACTTCAATCCGTATAAATAAGTTGAAAATTTTACCCTGCGATGTAATGTATATATTAAAATAATATATAGTTATTATACAAAAATCTCGCTTGCTATATGATTATTTATAGATAGTTTATTACTTAGTTTTATAACTAGAAAAAATAATAAGATTTCTGTTTTTAATTTTATCCTATTAAGTGATTTTAAAACCTTTCATTAAAAATTATAGTTACATTTTATTGAATCTTTGTTTATTAAATATAAAAAGCGCGAGTTATCGTAAAATAATTCTGTTTTGATCTCATTATTTTCTTAGCATAATTAAAAAAAAGTAAAATTAAATAAAAAAATTAAAAAAATTTCAATATTTTAATAGGTTAATTGCAGAGTTCAACTCTTATTGCATTATTTAAATGTAGTTTACAACTGATATTAAATAAATGATCTCTATAAACTATTTTATATTACTCTGAAAACACAGAACTCTAACAACATTCTACTAAGATAAGCATGAATCAACATTCTTATCTGTATGAGTCAACGTGTGGCGATAAACAGTTTCTCGCATTTGTGTGTGAATGAAGGTTGCATTTCGGTAAGGGAAATTTCATCAATTTTAAGTAAGTTTCATAATTTATTATTACTATTTGATAATTTAATAAACTTAATATGTATATTCTAATAAAATTATTTGTTTATATCATAAAAAAATTTGTTTATAATAGAAATTTTATTAAAACTTTACGAAAGTTATATAAGAAATTTTTTTTATTGTTTTATTGAAGAGAGAGAAATTAATTTAAAAAATATTTTTTATTGGTATTTACTTATAAGGAATTTTTTATTGTTATACTATAAACTATTTTTATTGTTACACTATAAATTTTTTTGTTTATATAAAACTAAATTTTGCATAAATAAAACTACTTTCACACATGGAAAATTATTGCTTAAATGAAACCTAGAAAAGTTTCCATTTAACTTGTGTATGTTTAGAAATTATTTGAGTAAAACTAATTTTTGCAATATATAAAACTCCTTTCACAAACGAAATTTTTATTTTTTAACTATAACTTACTTTTATATGTATTTATTTATTTCAATACCGTTTAAGTGATAGATAGGTGATAATCGTTTAAACTCATTGTATGATATGCTTTGTGAAAAAATTATTGCATTTTCCAAATTATTCGCTGTATTGATTTAATGATTTTAACTTAATCTTTATATGAGATAGTGTGGATTACTAATAGGCATGGCTCGCCAGCGTATATAACATATGATTCATCAGCTGTAGGGGTTTTCCGTTGCAGGTGATAACTGACTCATGGAATATTCCGTATTATCTGTTTTTTAAGGAAACTGTTTATTTTCATTTAAAATGATGCATTGAATTTTTATGCAATTTATTTCGAAATGTTTAATATAAAATAACTTTTAGTAACTGATAGTTTTTAAATATAACTAATCCTTTTTATTATTAGAGTTTATATCAATTATTTTATAAAAAGAACTTATTTTTATTAGTTCAAGTTTAAAAGTATTTACCTGTTTCATTTAAATCAACTAAGATAGTTTAAATTATATTACAGCGTTAAACTCGAATAAATGTTAAATAATATTTGTGTAGTATCAATATAATGTTTAATTTAAATAACATATTCATGTACTTATAGCTTTTTTGCTTATAAAATTTATGTAAAGTTTTCGTGTTAGGATAAATTTATTTAATAGTAACAGCATAAAGTTTAGTTAATTATAATGTATATAAAATTTAATTGTTGATTTTAAACATTGTATGTATTTTTAAATTAATATTATTATAGGATAGTCATTTTTATTTTATTTTTATTTTTATTTATTTTATTTTTTATTTATTTATTTATTTTATAACTTTACTGTATATTTTTGTAGGCATTTTTTTAATTAATATTATTATATGAAAGTAATTTTTTAAATTTATATTATTATATGAAAGTAATTTTTTTAATTTATATTAATATATAATAGTAATTTTTTTTTTTTTTTTTTTTTTTTTTTTTTTTTTTTTTTAATTAATATTATCATATGACAGTATTTTTTTAAAATTTATAACTTTACTATATATCTTTGTATGCATTTTTTTAATTAATATTATTATATGATAGTAATTTTTTTTAAATTTATATGATAGTCATTTTTTAAAGTGCATGTGTTCAATTTTTAACGATTGTAAGTTAGAGTTTAAATAAGTGTGAAACTTATTTAGTGAGAATATAAAGTTTAATTTATATAATTTTTATTATATTTAGTTTAATTTAAATAATTTTTATTGTATTCAGTTTAATTTATAACATATAAATTATTTATACTCTTCCAATGGTAACACCCAACTTTTAATATCAAAGTCTATACCATTCACATTCAATGTTTTTAATTATATAATACTCACGAACCCTTTGTTTTATTTTGTCAACTTCCATGAAATACATAGGCAAATTTCTATTTATTCTGTAATAAATTTATAATCTCCGAATGGTAATGCGCAGATATTAAGATCAAAGTCTATACCATTCGTTAAATTCATCTACCTTTGTTTCAGCGTTCAATTTTAACGATTGTATTAATAGTATTTATAAGTTAGAGTTTAAAGAAATTTTAAAAGTGAAACTTATTTAGTGTTAACATAAAGTCATGATGTGTATAAAGTTTAGTTTAAACAACTTTATTGCTTATAATGTCGTTTTTGTTTTAAAATAACTAATTATACGTATAATTACATGATATTCATTATTAAAAAATGTGTGTTTTAAATTATTTATTATTGTTTTTTAAATTTATGCGTATCGTTTTTGTTTTAAAATAATTAATTATACATATAATTGTATGACATTCATTATTGAAAAATATGTGTTTTAAATTATTTATTATTGTTTTGTTTTTAAATCTGTGTGTTAATCCACTGATGACACTTATCCTCAAAATACGATAATTTCTATTTAATTCTGTAAAAATTTCGTAATATAAATTTGTAATGATGTCACTAAAAGTATGAACTCCTATTTAAATTCCTTATTTATTATCTTAACACAATATATTTTTAATCTCTAAAAATGCTAAGTTTCTAAAATACTCATAAATTGTTACTGATGTTAATCAACTTCAGTCATTCATTGTTTCATTCAGTCGAAAATGTTAAGTCCCACCGGAAATTATTTATACTCTTCCAATGCCAACATCTAAATTTTAATGTCTATACCCTGTTTTTAATTATATAGTACTCACCAACCCTTTGTTTTATTTTGTCAAATTCACTGAAATACATAGGAAAATTTCTATTTAATTCTGTAATCAATTTATAATCCCCGAATGACAACTCTTCAAAAGTTTCTATTCTTCCGGTGGCAACACCTAAATATTAAAGTCCCAAAAGATCGTGACGTTATCTAATCCCCCTGCAAAAAATTCGAAAAAATTACTAAGTCCAAAATTAAAGAAAATAAATCTAACTTCGAAAAAATTTTGAAGTCCCCAAAATTATGAAAAAAATACTAAGTCCCGAAATTTAGGAAAATAAATCTAACTCCTCAAAATTCCCTATAGATGGCACCACCAAACCTCATCCAAGATGATAGTCAAAGTTTCTATTCTTCCGGTGGCAACACACAGTTTCTATTCTTCCGGTGGCAACACACCCTCGTCCAAGATGATGACTAAGTAGTGTAAAAAGGGTGTATTCACCGACACGGTGGAGGCGCGGAGGCGCTCTCCAACAGGGTGGTGGCGCGCGCGCCTCAGCGCGCCTCCGCGCCTCCACCGTGTCGGTGAATCACCCTTTTTACACTACTTGCATATCTTTACAGTATTTAGAATTTTTCGAAAAAAAGGAGAAGAAAGTTTGTAGACATGTGTGAAAAGTCATGAACGAAAAATATAAGAAATAACATGAAAAAGTGTAGAATAATAATCATACACTGAGAAAAAAAAAATATACCGCCTTCATCTAGAATTAATAAATGGTCATTTTCTAAATCCTTAAACTAGAAATATAGATTTCCGAGCTATGCGCATGAGGCACACCAATAAACTGAATAGACGAAATGGTCGAGAATTTCTAATCTACCAATTTCTAGATGGTGAAACAATAATCTGAATATTTTGAATCTTTTGTATTACGAGAAATTCTCGCTTGATTTTCTAGAATTGTGTCATAAACCAAGATTATAGCTGCTGAAACCCGCCTCTTGTATCCACATTTATTTGGAGATATTTTCAAATAGGTTTGCCCTCGACAGTATAGGCAAACGCTCAAGAATTCTCATAGAGGTCTCTAGAATTCGCTTTCGAAGGGGACTAGAAAAAATGTTATAAGAAATTTATAAGGATGACATGGGACTATTTTTTCTAGAGCCACAATTTAGATTCTAGATGTCAGTTATAGAATTTTTTCTCTGTGTATTGGAGTGCCTTATACTCATAGCTCGGAAATCTGTTTTTCTAGTTTAGGGATTTAGAAAAGGACCACCTATTCGTTCCAGACGAAAGCGGTATATTTTTTTTCTCAGTGAAGAATACCTAATTTTGACGAACGTGCAGTCAGATTTCCTTTACCTTACTATCCATACAATCGTATGAGACTTTTGTTGCTTCGTTTTACTATGATATATAATTTAAAAATGATTTTTTTTTATTTATTTAACATGTGGCGTTTTTTTTAGTGATCAAATAATAATAATAATAATAATAAAGTTTACTTAAGCTATCAGCGAGCGTGAAGTTTATTCAAATCCCACTGTAACCTAACTTATGGAGAAAATAAACCCTATTATTAATGATTAAATAATGCATATTTTTAAATTCTGTTTTCAAATTCAGAAAATTTGTTTTTCAAACATTTATATTTTTGACTTTTTTTATTTTATTTTGAAGCTGTAAAATACGAAGTTTCACAAGGTATAATTTTGCATTTTATAACTTAGAATAAATTTAAAATCTAAAAAAATAAAATAGATAAATAGATAAATTTTTGTAAAACGAGACATAATTTAACAGTCATGAATTTCTAACTGTGAAAATGGAATTTATAAATATATATTATTTAAAGGATAATAATGGCGAATATATTGTCGATATGCTAACATGGAATTCGGATGCTCTTAACACTCACTAAAAGAGAGATTAATGAAATAGAAGCCTTATTTAAATTTATTTTCCCTTTTAAATACCTCACCAAAATAAAAGGCGACATGTTCAGAGAGTGGAATCTAAAATCTCCCTTTTTGAATGGCATATCTTTATAGTAAGAAGCAACAAATATCCCAAAGGATTACACGGGGAAAAAGAAAGGTGAGTCTGACTAATGTGCAACCTTGGGAATTTAAACAAATATGATTTTTTTCACTATTAATTTATATGCAGTCGTGAATTGCTTGTAATCATAGATTAATTAATTACATGTAGCAGTTAGAAATGCACTGAGAACTGGTGCTGAAAATTTATAAACAAAATCTTTGTAAACAAACACCATAAATTGAAAGAAGAGTAGCAACAATTGATTCGTTTCGAAATAGTATCGCGAATATAGAATTTCGCCAGAGGAAAAAAGAAGACGTGAGTTGCATCAAAGCAGCAACGCGAAAAAAGACATTTCTAGATTGATTTAGATGATTTAGAAAAATAAATTAAATTTAAAAGTGTTTTTTAATATATACAATATTTGCTACTAATAATGAAAAATATCTATTCAGTAATAGTAAGTCGCATTACAAAGACATTAACCTCCCATAATTAACCTGAACAACATATATTTGTTTAAAGAAATTCCATGAATATATACGGGCTTTAGAGCGCTGACAGACGGACAGACATACACACCGAAGTTTTAAACACTTTTCAACTTTGTCATAAAGTATTATAAAAAGCCTTTTGGTACTTTATTAAATATATACATACATTTCTCTCTTTCTCTCTCTCTCTTTATATATATATATATATATATCCATGAAAAATACGCAATTTTTTCAGGAGCGGTACTTTGCTATGGGTAACACTCATGACTAAATTATAGTTTAATAATTTTCTTCCTTTTTTTTATTTTTTATAATAACAATAAACAATGAAGCTATAACTAGTTAAATTTAATATATAAGCAGCTAGTTCCATTGTTACATATTAAAATCAAAACATTTTAACTGCTAATTACTAACAAAAATTAAGATATCACTCATTAATAATCTTCAAAAGGCAAAACAGCATTTAAATTGCATACATAATGCAGATATATAATTCAAAAATCCCCTATTTAACTTTTTTATAGAACCATAATTTGTTACTTTTGTTTTTAGAACACATAAAATTAAATTGCATGAATATTAAATTAAACGCAATTTCATCGAGAGTATTACCCACAACAAACACTCATAACAAGTAGCACTCATGACAAAATTAAGGTTCTATATTTATTTCCATGAAAATATTCAATACAGGTGTAATCTTTTAGGCTTAATATATAAGTAATTTATGTCACATATTAACAACAATAATATTTTATTTGATAATTATTCATAAAAAATAAGGTAACACTCATGACGATGAATAAAAATATTCGCCTTTCTATGGACTTTGCTTGCCAATATTTCTTTAAAAAATTATCAAAAAAAATTACAACATCACATTCTCGGTGTTCTGTATGGTGAAGACATAAACACAAAGAGAAATAACTTCTACTAGACGATGCCATGTTTTTTAAATAAACAAAAGTGAGGGGGGAAAAACCTCATGATGCAGCTTACTAAGAACAGACCTGTTCAGTTTAATATTTATACTTGAAAAAATTCCCCCTCCTTTTTTTAGTTATATGTTAGATAATTTGTTGAATAATATGTAACTAGTTTTTATTTATGAATAATTTACATGATTTTATTTATAAAAAGGCTTGTTCTTAAAAAAAAAAAAAATAATAATAACTGTCGACAGCTGAAAAATCCTGCTTTTCTTTCTTTCTTTTTTCTTTTTTCTTTTCTTTTTTTTTTTTTTTTTTTTTACTCAGATGCCATGAATTTTTTTCATGAATCATGTTAGAAATACTCTCATAAATAAGAGTGCTAAAGCAATTTTTGTTTCATTAAGTGTTAAAATAATTAAAAGCCTTAGAATAGCATGGACGGTGAATTGGTAATTTTTTTGAAAATGACCCATATACTAATCAAAAAATTGACAAACTAGTTGGCATAGGTGGACTCTGCTCAGTTCCCCATCATATTTATGTTCACAGAAATTTCTAGTGCGAGACATATTATAATCATGTTAAAAGAAATGAATTTGACCAAAGCTTGATACAGTGAGAGAATGAAATCCCCGCCTAATAGGCTATCCACCGTTCACTTGGATATAATTATCTTATTCTAATTTATTAATTTATTTTATCAGGGTCAATTCTGTTGTTTAGTTTTCATGCTACTATTTCCAATGCAATAAACCTCAAAATTCATATTTATATGAAAAATTTACAATTTTGCTATGTTGATAAAATCGTAAATTACGAATAATTTACGAAAATTTCCTAGTAGAATATTTGTATTCAATCATGTTCAAACAAATATCATAAACTTAATTTTGAAGTTGTCTAATGTATTTAGGATCCTCAAAATGGAAGTTTATGATCAATTTTGCCTTATTCTGACATGCTAAGTAAATCGTAAATTCCAAATAACTTACGAATTTTTTTTAATTGGAAAAATCATAGTCTATGATATTCATGCCAGTATCCTAAAAAATATTTCGAAAGTGGTTTGACATCTTTACGCTGAAAATATCCCTCAAGATTGACGTTTATGTGAAATTTTGCTCTATTCTGACATGTTAAGAAATTCGTAAATTTCCAATAACTTACGAAATCGTTATATTGGAAAATTCATAGCCATTAATATTCATGCCAGTGTCCTAAATAATATTTCAAAAGTAGTCTGACATTTTTAAGATGAAAATATCTCTCAAAATTGACGTTTATGTGAAATTTTGCCCTATACTGCCATGTTAAGAAATTCGTAAATTTCCAGTAACTTGCGAAATTTTCAAAGTAGCATATTTATAGTTACTGATGTTCATTCCGGCATCAAAACTGATATTTTAAAACTGGTCTGACATTTTTACAGTAAAAAGTTTTCATTTAATGCACGTTTAAATGAATTTTTGTCCTATTCTCCCATGTTAAGAAAATCGTAAATTTCTAATAACTTACGAAGTTTTTAAATTCGAATGATGCAAATGGATAGGGTTCTTGCCAGTGTCGAAAGTAATATTTTAAAACTGATCTGACCTCTCTGCGACAATTTGTTCTTGAGATATCGTGTACACAGACTAACAAACTAACGGACTGACCCACTAACAGACTAACAGACTAACAGACTAACAGACACCCTACAGACAGACACCATAGAAATTTTGTCATTTTCGGATTCCTCACACCTGATAACGTGTAGAAAAGTCAAAAAATCGAGGTCGAAAATTTTCACGATTACCTAAGTTCCCCATACCTATAGTATGATGGGGAACTAAAATAAAATTTGGCTTTTTAAAAACATACGAGTTTTTTTTATTCTTCTTCTTCATATTATTATTATTATTATTATTATTATTATTATTATGATCTTGATTTGAGTTAATAAATTTCAATGGCTTACTTTTAATATTTATTGCATAGAATTATTACGGAGTAATTTATTAAAAAAAAAAAAAAAAGAAAAAAAGAAAAAAAATCCAGAATCAAATATAATAAAAATGCTATCGATTCTTCTCCAGCTGAGTGTTAATATACTCAAAGATAGACTAAAAATAAATTTAAAATGTTAACTTTGAAAAAAGAAAATCTATAAATTAATTAAAATTTTTTCCATACTAAAGTAATATTTAAAAACAAAAAAATCCACTTCAACATTAAATATGTTTATTACTATTTCAAATGAATATTTAAAGAAAAAAGGAAAAAAAAAAAAAAAAAAAAGAACGGTGTGGTTTGTGGTTATTAAAATACTATCTTCTGTATTATTTTACGTAGCAGCGCCATCTGCCAAACAAAAACAAACAATAAATATTAGCTTCTAAGAATACAGATTTTATATGCAGTTTACTTCAGTTTAAACCAAAATATGCTAAGATATAGCCAGATGGAAAATCGCAAAATAAGAGTAACAGCCGCGCCACCTACCCATCAATACACACGAAAATTTAGTCAGTATATTCTCTTTATAATGGCTAATTCGATTGGTACATTTATACGTTATAGAAGCTGAGATATTATCTTTCCATATATGGGGAAAATTAGAGCATATTAACGCCACTAGTATACAACAATATTTTGTTACGGCTATATCAACAAAATTATTTGGTTTATTTGACAAACCATTTCGTTGTTTCAACAAAACATTTTCTTGAAACCAGAAAACAATTTCTTAAGTCAACCAAATTTGTTTGTTGGTATAGCTGCAACAAAAATTTAGTTGTTCAACAAAACTTCCTCCCCCCCCCCTCCTATGTTTACATAGACACACATGGAAGGATATAGATTGACAAATAGATAGAGAGAATAAAGATCTAAATACAAGTACGAAATGGCATAATAATATGGGGTTGAGTTGTAGGATTTAAGACCGATTGGGCCTAGACTTATAGGATATAGATTGACAAATAGATAGAGAGAATAAAGATCTAAATACAAGTACGAAATGGCATAATAATCTGGGGTTGAGTTGTAGGATTTAAGACCGATTGGGCCTGGATTGGATTCCCTTTGTCTTTCTAAGGAATCCTAGCGTGTATTCACGCAAGTTTCGAAGAAAACTGCAGAAAACTCCGAACGATAGGCCAAAGAGCACGACTTTGATATTCGAACCCGGCACTTTCCATCTGCCAACTTTGAAATCATTGAACTCTTTTAGTACAGGATTCCCTCGGTGAAATTTGAAATTTTTCACCGAAGTAACTCGGACGTTTCTTGCCAATGTCTTCAATTATGCAACTGCGATAACCATTTTAATTCACCACTAAAATAGGGATAAAAATTTAGTCGCCTAAGAGGTCCGATACAAAAACTGTTCCTGAAAACATAATCTCTCAGCCATTGATGGAAGCCATAAAAAATTAGACGTCTGTTTGTTCATTTTATTTTAAATCTTGGTGACGTGTTTCAATTTTTATAAAAATTCGAATTTATTAATATGTTAAAGTTTAAGATATTAAAAAATATAATTAGAAAAAAAATTACTTCAAATGCTAGTTTAACGTTTTGTTTATGAAATGGCCCAATATCGAATATTGTTCCTTGACGCATACAAGTCTGAAACTAATTTTATTTGATAAAAACCTTTGAGGTGTTAACATGATTTTCAAATCTGATATTAGTTAGCGTATATTAAATTATTATTTTGTGCGTTTTCAATAAAAATGCTATTTGTGAAAATAAAGAACTCAATAATTGAACTTTTCTTTTCGGCATTCACTCATGTTAGAAGTACATACGCCTCAATAATACGCTCATTCTAGCCCCGTTCAACCGTAACATTTATCAAATATAAGTGTAAATTGAGAATTTGCTATTGTACGAAAGCTCGAGGTGCGACTCCCCTGTCTGTACTTTTACTATAAATTTCGCATTTCCACGCTAAAAAAAGGGGGGGCATTTTTTTTTCTTCCTTTGAAGTCCTATGATCTAAGAAACTAGAACACTCATTTTATGCTCTGGCAACTTCAGCTCGTTTTAAACTGATTGGAATTCCAGGGAGATTGATTTACAGGAAAAAACGAATTCAGTCGCTGCCTTTTCTCAATCATTGTAGTAAGGGTGAGTAGGAGGGGGAGCTAGCTGTTTTGCGAGCAATACATTCCCAATTTTTTTAATTTTCTCCAAGTAACACCCGCTCAGTCCTCTTTAATTTGATCACCGAGCTCCAGTCTTTATCAGACAAGCAAGCAACATATCTGATGAAAATTTCTCGCCATTTTTTTTTTTTTCTTTATTTTATTTTTTTCGTTTACTTTGTTTCATTCTGATTCATTCCGGTCTTGCCATGTTCCTTCATTGCTCAGCAATGAAGAAAAGTCAACACCTCGTGCGGAAGCAGATGCTGTAAATGAAAATTGTCTTCATCATTGTTGAGTAAAGATGTTTTATTACAGGCTCAGTTTTCTATTAAGAGCATTTCTTGAAGTACATGCAGCTTTTCTGGGGGGTACGCAAATCCCTCGTGGGATATATTGATCAGGTGCAAGTGTAAAATTGTGTCCTCATTAAAAATATGAGAGCCATGTTCATTTTCTCTAAAGTAATTTCAGCGCTGCGGCATTCTGTTTCTTTAAATATCTTTTGTTTACATTGAATTTTAAAACTGAAATGAGAATCTTTTTTAACAATGAGTAAAGCAAGGATTTCATTATAACCTGACAAGTGTTTCCATGTTAAGAAGAAAAGGGAACGATGCTCTTATAAAGGAGACATAAGATGTCCATTTAGTTGAAAATAAATATAATTAAAGTTTTTCAATGTTTACAATGCTTTTCATGTTCAGAAAAATTGAAAAAATAATTAAATGTTAAAATGCATTATATATACGAATGAAAAGAAAAAGAATCGAGTATTTAATTTGAAAAAACTGTTTTCAAATCAATCATATTAAAAAATAAAATAAAATAAAATAGACGATACATAAAAAAAAAAAATAATTAATTAGTATAATGGAAAATAAATGTTTAAATGAATAATATCTTGTCTTCAAATAATATTTAAATCATAAATTTCTTCTTTTTTTTTTTTTTTTTGGAACGAGAACAATTATTTTTATATTAAAAGAAATTTCAATCATATTTTAATTTTTTTTTTTTTTTTTTGATAAAAATAAGTAAATATTATTTGAAACTAACTGTAACTGAACTATGTTTTAATCAAAGAAATTCCAGTTATTTTCATTCAACTGCATCTATAAATTGAAGGAGAATTGATATTAAATTTTTAAATAAATATCACGCATTCACAGTGAATATTTATTTCACTCTAAATAATTGTCTCACCCTAAATAATTTCGTCTTTGTAATTTATATCACAATGTTTAATTAAAACATTTAAAAAAAAAAAAAAAAAAAAAAAAAAAATCGGAACACTTATAATACTTGAACCATTTTAAAGATCTCTAATATATATTATTTCTATTTTACGTTATGAAGCATTAGGTTGTGTTTAATTGCTATTTAAATTGGTTTTAAGCTACTTTCTATAGTTTAATTGTTTTATCTAAAATCTATTGCTAAAATAATAATATTTTTATAGTAAAGTGCGGTTCCATTTATTTTAAAAGTAAAATTTTATCCCCGTTCATAAATAAAAATTCAGAAAAATATTTTAGTATTAGTTTTAATGGAATATTTTATCCTTGAGTCCAATCAAAAAATATTCTATTTATTATTATTATTATTATTATTAACTATGAGATATTATGTTATTTCGACTTGTACTTTACTTAATTTAAAATTTTGATAATATCGTTGTAGGAAGGCAACTGATATTTTTTAGAGTAGAGCGTATTTCTCTTTACAGTATACTTTTCTCAGCTATTTTGTGAAATATAGCATTTTATGAATAGAAATATACGCCGTGTGATTTAACCATGAGCTCACTGAAAAGTAAGTAGCTGGTTAATAGGCAGTAATCGCTTATTCTATCTTTAAAACTTCAATGAATAATTGTTATTTGTACCGTCGGAATCATTATACCGTAACACTGTGTGCTACTGTAATTAGAAATTTCACTCTCGATTATGACATCTCTTATGTAATGAAAGATTTAAAGACAATTTTTTTTTAACAAACATGGTTATTTAACCATGGCTATGTAACCAATACATTTAACCCTCTAGAAAAAATTCTGTATAGTTATTTTTCTTGTAAAGTCCATAATCTACCTTTCATAAATAAAATTCTCTAAAGCTGAAATACGTAAAAATAAATAAATTAATTAATAAATAAAATAAATTTTGTTAAATATTAACAATTTTTTTTTTTTCAAACGATGAGTTGTTATAGTATTTGAAGTTATATATTAATAATTTTAAAATATTCTGATAATTTTATAGTGGATATGAATTCGTTTTTCGAATTAACGAATTTTTTACTTTTTATTTTTTACATTAAATATTTTATTTTAGATCGCAAGTCTTGCGATAGATTTTTATCAAAAATAAATAAATGAAATTACATGTACAGTTTTAGCAGCAAATTTACAGTTAATATTTTCTCGTACTATTAAAATTTCAGTCAATTAAATAAATTCATATTTGCAATTGATATGTTAAAGTTCAATTAAAATCTTAAAGAAATATCACAGCAGAGGTAATAGCCGAATCCCTTATAATTTCGATATTATAAATGCTTGTCTAAACCTAGGAAGTATTAGGATGTATTTGACTATTATTTCGATTGGTTTTATGTCATTTTTCAGCATTAGCTGATACTTTGTAAGTGATTATAAATTGAATGTTAAACTGCTATTCGATTTATCTTAAAATAAATAGAATATTTATTTCCATCATTAATTAAAAATTGAGAAGAAGTATTTGAGTGTTAGTTTTAAAGAAATATTTTATTCCTGAATCTGGTTACAAATATTATTTAACACCTTTTGCAAAATTTTGTTCAAAACTGAGATGTATTGTTGTATTTCCACTTATATTTTAATTAATTTAAAATTTTCTGATAATTTCATAGCAGAATCCGATTCGTATTTGCAACAACTCTTTACAGGAAATTTTCCTCAGATATTTTATTAAATAGTACATTTTGCGGAATAGAAATGTAGGCCATGTCTCAGCTAGGATCTCTTTAAAAAAAGGGATGCTGAATCCCCAAAGGAAGTTAAATTCCCTTGTCCTACTTTTCAAGACTTTCACTTCCGAAGGATTTTAGAAAACTCAACCTTCGCAGCAGCATCCCGCGCGCAGGCTGGCATGCGTTTGTGACGTCACATCCTTCTCTAAACTTTTTGCGAGTTTCCGATTGATTCATGAAAACCGTATTGCATGTAAATAGAATTTGTGTTAAATTTCCCCAAATCCCATTGCTAGGTTTATGCATACAATATGTGAGATTTCTAGAAGGTTTTACAGTGAGTTAATAAAGAAACCACTCTGTTGATATAAAAATCTGCTTGATAATTTTCGTTATACCATTAATTAAAAAATATATTATATTTAATAATAATAATAATAATAACATAAATAATAATCGTATTAGTAGTAATATATGAACAAATAAATGTTATTTATTAAGAAATTATAATTCAAATTTAAGATTTTAATGATTGTTAAAATGTTTTAATTAATTTTATAATATTGCTTTACATGTATTAAAATTCTAAAAAAGTTAAAAATAATCTTTCATATTTTTCATTTGTCTTTCCATTAAAACGAATGTGTAAGTTTTTTAATAGAAAGGAACGAAAAATATCACTACCTGAAAATTAAATTTAAACTGATAAGGGAATAAATACACTATATATTAAGAATATATTAAGAATAAAGTCATGCATTTATAAAATAACCATGAAATATATCAAAAATATAATTTCAAAATTGTTAATAAAATCTTTATTTATACCTTTATTGCGACCAATTGTCTGTTTTTAAATAATACTTTAGCAAGTTATTTTCCACCTCATTTGTTTACTATTTTATAATAATAATAATAAGAAGAAAATATATATAAATTATTAATCTACTTGAAGAAGTATATTAAATTTTGATTTTTTATTAGCACTTTCTAACAAGGGTGAAAAGTGTTAATGAATTCATTTTGTTTGTCTGTCTGCCCGTCTGTTTGTCTCTCCGCGAGCTAACTTCCATAAATATTGATGGAAATTCTTGAAAATAATCTTTGTTATTCAAGTTCCCTATCAAATGTTTCCTATTGAGAATGGATTGAATAACTCTACTGGTTTGTGTACAGGGACACCAGAAAATATTACAAAGCAGTATGTTCTATGAGAGGTATTTCTGTATTTTAATATCTTTATTTTACACACATATTAAAGTAATTGAAATATGTTATTCAAGTTCGCTATCGGATGTTTGCTATAGAAAATGGAGCAAATACCACCACAGGTTCGTGTACAGGGACATCCAAAATTATTCCAAAGCATTGCGTTCTACGGGAGGTATTTCTATAAACCAAATTTTAATCATTTTACTTTGCACAAATCTTAATGAAATTGAAATAAGTTATCCATATGCACAAGATAATGTTTTCTATATAATATAGTATGATTAACTTTATATTTACAAGGCCACACAAAAATATTCAATTACATTAAAGGCATTTATTGGAAATTGGCTGGAAATGCATTTTTGTTTACATTAAACGTTATTAACACTTTCTAACAGTTTTTAAATATGAATATGACTTCAATCTGTCTGTTCGACTGTTCATTTTTCTATCATTTTTTTGTCAGCCTTTGGCGTCCATAAATATTTTCATAATTTAAAAAATTTATATGCGTTATTCATGATTGCTATGGAATGCTTCATATTTAAAACAGCATTAATAGATCTTATACAACTGGTTTGTGTACAGGCACACCCAAAAAAATGCTAATGCATTCCGTTTCAGGACAGACATTTTTATAAATTACATTTGAAGAATTTTCTATTATAAAAATCATAAAGAAATTGACACTTATCATTAATATGCTAAAATAATATTTTGTATAGAATGTGATATGGTTAACCTACAGATTTACAGGGCTACACTAGATGTATTAAAAGCTGAAATTAAAATCTAAGAGCTGTATTTTCTTTTGCATTTTGCATTTTTAACACTTTCCAACAATGTTTAAATTCAGTTAGTCTATCTGTATGCCTCTCAATCCTTCTGTCTGTCCGTTGCGTGATAAAGTTGGCAAAGAACATTGAAAGTTATACGATACAACAAGTACCTACAGTTGGAAAGTGTTAACAATCAGTGCGTACCGCATGATTTTTCATTCTTGTTTTAAATATGTATTAATTTAGTTACACTTATTAAGTATAAAATAATTATTTATATATATAAATATATATTTATTTTTCCTTTTTTTTTCTTTTTTTTTTTAATGTCTATGTTTTCTGAAAATTTCAAACGCAATTAAAGAAATATAAACTGGTGTGCAAAATCAAAGCAACAATTTTTCTCTTTTTCTCTCTCTTTTTTTTTTTTTTTTTTTTTTCGCACAATTTTTAAACAAATGAACCTGTGAATATAAAGCTTGAATGGCATGTTCATTATTAAACCTTTAATCAAATTTTGTATAGCTTTAATCGAAATAATAATTTTTAAACTGATATTAATTTAGTGTTTTATCAGAAGCAAGCTTTAACGAAAGTTATAAACTTAAACAATTTTAGAGAAGAAAACGATATTGATTAAGGACGCATTACAAATAGCTGAAGATACACAAAGCTGCCAAATGGTAAATAAAAACACGATTTTTGTGCGTTTATTTACTTTTTTTTCTACCATAACGGATATTTTGGAGAAATATAATTATTAGTTTGTAAATTTTAAAATCGCCAGAATAATAAAAACACTAATAAATAATTTAAAAAAAAAAAATCTCATCCAAAATTATTTTCACATACGGTAAAAAAGAAATAAATAAAGGAAGATAATAGTAAAAAAAGAAAAATGAATGCGGGAAGAAAATTCGTGTTTAAATTTAACATTTGAAGGCATTACAGATACCTTACACATAGATGTATATCTTAATCTATCTGTAATGCATGCTGAACACAATTCCTCATTTAGTTTTCACTTCTATAATTGTTTAAATTTTTCATTTCCTTTAAAGGTTACCTTTGATAAAAATTAAAATAATTATCAATTTAAAAATTATTATTTCCGTTAAAGTTATATAAAATTCGATTCATCATTTTATAACAGAAATGACATCCTTTATTATTATTTTTCTAATGACGCGGCACATATGCCACAAGCATTGGCCGAGAGGTCGTCGAAATGATGACCATTTGTGAAGGAGCACCCAATGGGCGGTCATCGCTACCCCTAACAGGGACAACACATCCATGCCTTATGCGGGATTCGAACCCAGGCCCAACCGTGTAGAAGTCAGGGACGCTAATCACCACACCGTTTGGGCGACATTATTATTATTATTATTATTATCATTATTATTATTATTATTATTATTATTATTATTATTATTATTATTATTATTCATTTGTTTAAAAATTATGCGCAAAAGAAGCGAACGAAAACACAGGCTTTTGCTTTAATTTTGAACACTAGTGTATGTTGCTTGTCCTTGTTATTAATAGTGATTTTAGTTATGAAATATTTCCTTTCAAAATGTTAATAAGGTAATTGATTTAAAGAATATGGATTAATTGTTTTATTTTGGAAAATGATATTTTGTTATCAAATAATAAGGACGAGTACAGAGAAAAATTACAAATCTTCAAGATGTTAATGTGTGGTCTTTTGCTAAACTATTTCATTGGACAATTGTTTAAATATAATTATTTACAAATATTTTTAAAAAATTGTAGATACTTTGTGCTTTAAATGTATAAGTCAGTAGTTTGATGAAATAAACAAATAGGTAAAAGATTTTACGTTATCTTATTTAGGTTTCTGCATTTACTTTTAATTACAAACACTTTAAAGAACAATAATTTTTTATTTGTTTGTTTATATATCTTAATGTTTATTATAACGTTTATTGGGTGCTGTTATAAATAGCTTAAAAAAGTCTTTAAAATGTAGCTTTTAAAAGTGTTATAAAAAGCTTAAAAGGGATATAATATAAATTATCAACTGCAAAAAATCTTTCGGGATTTTTTTTTTTTTTTTTTTTTTTTTTACGAAGTTTTACTTTAATAACACAGAGGAAAAACTTATTTATTTCTTTTCTTTTAGAAGAGTAAAAAATAGCACATTATCTGGAATACTGACGTAAACAGATTTCTATTATAATAAAATTTCTATAATAATTAAACACATTTACGAGTTTAACGACTTCTTAAGAAAAATCATAGAAAGTATTTCAAAAAATATACTTCTTTCTGGGTGAGATAATGAACGTATTTTAAAACCACATTTTATTTTTTATTGCTGCATTAAAATTGTACATAGAAGCATTTTTTTAATTACTGAAATAAATGTTTAAGATATTTCAAAAACATTGCGTGAACGCTTAGTACAAGAAGTTGAGATGTTTAATAATTTTTTTTTTGCGGTTTAAAAATAAATAAATAAATAAACTGTTTTCCGTAAATATAATCTTTAATTTCTATGACCAATAATTCAGAGAATAACTGAGAACTTTTAAGATAATCAGTCATGTATAATTTAATTCTTCATTCTATAATAGTATTTATAGCACTATCTAATAAATATTAATTTTTCAATGCTTATTTCCTTATCTAATAATTCCACTAACCAAATTTAGAAACTTTTTATTTTTATTTTTATTTATCTATTTTATTTATTTATTTATTTTTATTTATTTTTATTTATTTATTTATTTATTTATTTTTTTTTTTTTAATGTTCCTCTAACTAATATCATAGGACAGGAAATTAATTCCAGATGCAATCGAACATTTCAAAAATGAAAGACGAAAAGGAACGAAAAACTTTTCGGCTTAAAAATAATCAAGGTAAAAAAAAAAGAACTAAGGGGGGGGGGGGAGTGGGGGGGACTAAAAATAATAGCCCAATGAAACTGTCGGAACTGAAAAATCACCGAAACTGCGGGCGATTTAACTGTACGCTAAAGCGCATCACATAATGGTTTTAGGAATTATTAATTTTTCTTTTTTATTCCTTTCTTTATCATATATATATTTTTCACGCGCGCGCCCGTACAATTATGGGACGCATTGATTTTGCATCATCCCATTGGTTCTTATCGTAGTTCGTCGCGCTCTGTGGTGGAATCGGAAAAAACTTTTTACCCATTATTTTTGCTTTTTTTTTCTTTCTTTTTCTTGGCAGCATAGTGAAATGTGCTTAAAAAATTGATCGGAATAATTCGTTATCGAGAATGCGCGGTTTTATCTCTGTGGATGCGCATATGACAGAAGGACGGAATTTTATATATGGACACCTTCGCCAAAAATACAACCAATCATTAATACTAACTGCCTCTGAAAGAATACATAAGGGGAAAGGGGTATGCACGTATAAGCTGTATCGATACACAGATTTTCCGATAAAACAAAGCTGTTGGTGCCCCCGCTATTATTTATGTCAGCAGGATATTACAAATACTTATGATATGATAAAATCTAGCGCATCTGTGGAAAATATCCCAACGAAAACTTCCTGACACGTCGCAATATCGAGCGTTAACATTAACAAAAACATTTTTCTCGAAACATTTCGTGAAAATATCAGTCATTAACTCGAAAGCTCTAGAAGCCTTCCAGAACAAAATATTTTATGCAAAGAGAAGAAAAAAATCTGATAAAGCACGATTTAAAATATTTAATAATAATGAAATAAAGAAAATGCGCTCTCCATATTTCTTTCTAAAAATACATCAAAGAAAAGAAAAATACCTCCTTACTTAAGCCATACAAAGCTTTGTGTTGCGGTATCATTAAATTTCTTGCACGCTTTGTCATTTAATATTAACATCTGCGGCATTCAAATATACAAAAGAATTGGCGTTAAAGCCTTCTCGTATTATTTAAAATCGTGTGTTCTTTTATAAATATGCTAATTAGAACTAGAGTTATTTAACATATATTATTGTAGAGGAAATTATGCACAGCTATTTTAATAAAAAATGAAGCAATTATTTTTAAGACGTTCAACAATACAGTTTTACTTCTTTTTTAAATTAAAAACAGAAAAATCATTTTATATGCTCAATCCTTGGATTTTTAGAAAATATATACATATATTCAAAAAGCATACAAATATTTAAGCTGCACATTGTTACCTGAACAATGGTGGGTTTTACCAAACGATTTCTGGTAGGAAGAGTGAGATTTTAATGATCCCTGATATATAACATCATAACTTTACACCGCGCAATGGTGACGTCGCCTTTTTAATTAATGGAGGAAAAAATGAAAGAGGTATTGATTATTGCAGACTGTAAAAACACTATCAATGGTTTGCAAGGATTCATTTAGTAATATTTACAACTAATGACCGTGAATAAAATTTCAAGAATACATACATGACGCCTAAGTATCTGGATAAAGTGGATAAAGTAATATGGTTGTAATATATGAGATATCCCGTTTCATAATTAGGAAAGACACGATAAATACTTAAAATGCCATTCATTATATATGTGGAACTTTTTGTATTACAATAAAATATTGAAAATTTACATTGTTACGATTTTTATTAAGTCATCATACATTTATTAAAACGATTTCATTATTATAGTTAATTTTTGTGCATTAAAAAATTCTATATATCTGTCGTTTAAACGTTCTTCTTTATTGCAGTAAGATTATTGACATTTCTATTATTGGATAAGAATAATTTTAATGAAATTTATTAAAAGAATAGCAATATTTTAGCTCATCTTGTAGCTTTTATAACATATATATATATATAGAAAAAGAACGAAAGAGTTCTTTTTGAGAATTTTATCGTACCTCAAGCGTTTTGCAACTGTTAAGTGGGTTTAGCTTAGCACTAGAGCTAACCAGAGGGCCATTAACGACGGTCTTAGATTTACCTCAACGATCCGGAGACATGCTATCACAAATTTTGTCCTCCTACGCCTCAGTAACCACCAAAAAAATATAATTTTTATCTTACAAAATCAAAAGAACATAAAGCTATTCCGGTCATGCCATACAAAAAGTCATCTTGAATTTATATATTTTGTACAATATTCATAACATATTTTCCCAGTTTGTTAAAAATATTCTATTAAATTATATCAAATATAAGGTATGTTTACTCAACAAATGAAAAAGTAATCATATAAATTTAGAACACATTTTGTATTTAAAAAAAAAAAAAAAAAAACGGTTTGAAAAAAGTTATGAACGCTTTACAAAGTTTGTATAAAAATACAAAGAAGTTCAACAGCTGTTCGATGATATTAATGCTGAATTCCTGAGTTCCTTTGCTAATGATCAATGCAAAAAATAATTGATTGTTATTTTTTATTTACTTATTTATTTATTTATTTTTTTCGATTTTGTTCCTATAATACAGAGGTAAATTTAAATATAGATTTAAAACTTTGTAATTCAAACAAATTTTAATTTATTACACACCTATGTTATTTCTAAAGTATCAATATGCGGGACATTCGTAAGATGAAATTAGAATAGTATTTTTGAATCGAAATTTTCAAACAAATTAAACAACACTTGCAAATAAATTAAACTTTTAAAGTCAACAAAATAGCCTTTATCATGTTTACATTTATAATATTTTCCAATTTTATTATTATTATTATTATTATTTATTTTTATTTATTTATTTATTTTTTAATCTTTATCGTGTTTTAAAATTAATCTTTAACTAAAATTTGTGAGTAACTTTAAGAAAAATACTTTTCTTTTAAATAATTTTAAAAATATTCATAAAACGCACAGGAAAAAAAAAAAAATAAATAAAAAAAAAAGATTAATTATTTCTTTTTAAAAACTTTTTTCTATGATATAGAGGTAAATCTAAACATGAATTTAAAAGTTTCTAATTTAAAAGAATTTTAATTTATTCCAAACCTATGTTGTCTTTAAAATATTGTTATTTAGAATATTCATAAACTGGATTTAGAATTGTATTTTTTAAACGAAACGTGTAAACAAGTTAAACAAGATTAAGCTTTCAAAGTCAACAAAATAGCCTTTATTATTTTTACTATTAAAATATTTTTCAAACTTCAATAATATATATATATTTATTTATTTATTTAAACCTTCATCATGTTTTTTTAAATTACTGACAAACTAAAAAATTATGAGCAACTTTAAGAAAAAGTAATTATATATATATATATATATATATATAGTTTTCAGAATATTCACAAAAACAATTAGAAATTTATTTTTTACACGAAACATGTAACAGTTGGACGCTTTTATAATGTATGCAAAAAAAAAAAAAAAAATTGTAAAAGAAATATTTTTTCCTCCTCAGGTGAAAAACTTTGTTCAGAAAGACAACCATTGGTTCAAATTTGCAAATAAGTTAAACAAAATTAAACTTCTAAAGTCACCAAAATAATTTTTATTATGTTTATTTTTATAATATTTTCTAAAACTTCTTTATTTCTTTATTTTTGAAATCTTTATCGTATTTTAACATTACTGGCTAACTAAAAACTTCTGAGTTACTTTAAGAAAAATAAAAAATTAATGTAATTTTTAGAATATTAGTAAAATTCAATTAGATCCATTTAACAACTAGACCATTCAACAATGCATAGAAAAATATTTGTAAAAGGTTTTGCTTTCGCCCCTCAAGTTAAAAACTTGGTTCAGAAGCAAAATCGATGTTTCAAACTTGTAAATAAGATAAAATTAATTTTTTAATGTCAACAAAATAGCCTTGATTATGATTAATTTTATAACATTTTCCAAATCTCTTTATTTATTATTATTTTTTTTTTTATCTTTATTATGTTTTAAAATTACTCACTAACCAAAGACTTTTGAGTTACTTTAAGAAAAAAAATATACTATATATATATATAATTTTCAGAACATTCGTACTTCATAATATTTGAACTTCTAAAGCCACTACAATAATTTTTTTTATTATATTTTTTTTTTATAATATTTTCTAAAACTTCTTTATTTTTCCATTTCTTTATTTTTGAAATCTTTATCGTATTTTCCCATTACTCACTAACTAAAAACTTTTAGGTTCTTTAAGAAAATAAGTTTAATATAATTTTTAGAATATTAATAAGATTCAATTAGAGTCATGTGATAATTAGACCATTTAACAATGTATGGAAAAATATTTGCAAAATATTTTTTTCCCCTCCTCAAGTAAAAAACTTGGTTCATAAACACAACCGATGTTTAAAACTTGCAAACAAGTTAAACAACATTAAACTTCTAAAGTGAAGAAAATCATCTTTATTAATTTTACTTTTCTTACGCTTTTTAAAACTACTTTATTTCATCATTTCTTTATTTTTGAAATTTTTATTGTGTTTTAAAATTACTAACTAAAAATTTGTCAATTACTTTAAGAGTATTATTTATTTTTTATATAATTTTTGTAAATTGTAAATGTAAATAGTTTTTCAGTAATTTTGTTTAGTAGAATAAGTAATTAATTTTTCGTCTGAGTTGTTGTCAGGAACTCTAAGAAAAACATTGTATTTCCATCACTTATTTGTTTTCTTAAATTTTGCAGTTACTAAGTATTTAAATAATTGCTTAGTGTTTTTTTTTTTTTTTTTTTTTTTTTTTGTTGTTGTTGTTGTTGTCTGTGTAACAATGAAGAAAAGACTGAACTCGTGAAATTTTTTTACTTTTTGACATGTTTTTCTGAAAGCGATTTGACTTTCTTTTTCAAAATTTATGCCTTTATGCGTGTCACAAACATTTTTGTGTGGCACTGTAGCTTGCGAAACAATAGATGCAATTATACAGAATTTTTTATTTAACTGGATCTTGAGATAAACTGTTGCTGAGTAGATTTTACTATATATCGCTTAACAGATAGCGCCGCTGCGCTGCGATATCACCATTTATGGAAGTCTATATCTCAGCTTCTATCGAGTATAAGCGCACATTATTTCATATATAACAGGACCAATATGATAAACTATGCAGTTTTAATTTTGTTGGATATCGATTGACAAGTTTTGGGCTCCTACCTGTCGGTAATTTGTCGGGTTATTTTTTAATATATGTATATGCTAAATAAATAAAATCAGTTATTTATTTACTTCTACAATTTATTTGAAAGGTAAACGCGATCTTTGTCTAGTTAGGTAATTGCAGAAAAAAGTAATTTTAATAAAATTCACCGTATAAAGAAAATAGGTTTGATTATTTCGAATACCATGAACACACTTCATATGAAATATTATAAACTCAGTTGCCCCTGGTCTACATCCATCGAAATTTTCGACACACATACATTCTGATGATTGATCATTACAATAATGAATTATTATAGAAATATGTATAAATGTAGTGACAACGTAGTAGAATTTAGAATAACCAATAGAAAAATTCCCCCAAAATCGTCAATAGCCAAAATGGTTTAATATGTACTAACTAAATTAAATAATCTTAGAAGATGTGAAAAGAATTAACAAGTAATAATTTTTATTTAGCATGAAAAAACTATCCAAATTTACCAAAACAGTATTCCTAGAATTTTTTTTGTTTGTGTGTGTGTGTGACTAGAATGATTACAAGAAATTATATTCTCAATATTCGAGTGTAAGATTTTTAGAAAAGTTCGTAAACAATATTATATAACTAATCTGTTTTGATAAATATCAAGATCTTCATATGGCAAAAATATTTTATTCCATATTTGTTCATGTAATAATTGTATATATTTGGCATTTTTAGTAACCTCTTAAAAGCAGAATTTGTTTTGACTATAATTTTTATTTAATTCTCAACATAAAAAAATACATAAATATATACAGTGAAACCTGTCAAGTTGGACACCCCTCTAAGTTAGACACTTTTTCTCGGAACGGAACGTATTCATAGAATTAACTTTATGTCCAAGCTCTATAAGTTGGACTCCCCTCTAACTTGGAAGTTGGACAGTCAAATACTGCCCTAAGTTGGACACTTTTACCCAATGAGGCAAGAGAAAAATATATAAAACTTTCATTATCTCACTTTTTTTTTTAGAAATTTTACTTATCCCTTGTAGCTGTAAAAATCTAAAAAACAATTTTTCTTGTCACAATATATTCACCTCTGTCTCATCTTCTAAAAAATATTTATTTTCTTCAATTGAAAAGTTTACAAATTACTGAATTTTGGCGCATAATGAAAGAGTCTTTATTGATTTGCATGAATTGTTTTTGTCCTTTTCTCCAGGAAATATCCAGTAGAGAGCCTGCATGCATGTTTTGACTTAGACTGTTTTAAAATGAGCATTAGACAATACATTTCGGTTGTTAAGGTTCCTCTTCATTTGTCCCTTTTATTTTTCCAAGTTCTACTTGAGTGTACAATTGCACTAAACTTTATATGTGAGAGATCTATCTATAGTGAAAAAAGATGCTGATTCAATATGGATGCATATCAATCGACAGGTGTCGCTGCTATGCCGCAGTTTTCTCCGTTTACGGGAAAACTATATCTTATTTTTTAGCGCGAATAGATTCACCAAACTTCATAAGTGGGATGGCTATTTATTAAAATGAATGTTATCTTAATTTGGGTATATATCAGCAGACAAAGTGGTGCTACTTTTAATCACATGCTCCGATTTTCAATATGACTACCGTATTGAATAAAATTGCATCAAAATGCATATGGAAAATCTTTATTGTGAGACGTTATATTGGTTAAATTTTCGTGCATATTAACAGGTGGATGGTGCTGTTATAATTTTCAGATATTTACTTGTGAATTGCTATAAGGCATCATTTTCATAACATTTTTATATTTGATTTAATGCGTAGCGAAATATAAATTCATAGATGGTTCGATTTCTTTTTAATGCGTTTTTTATGCATTTAAAACTATTATTTACTTAAAGCATTTAATTTTGTTTCAGTAAAAAATTTAACGATGAAAATAATAAGAAGATGAAATCTATGAGAGACCACCATTGTAAAAACAAATTGTTTCGGGTAGAAATATTTAAATGCGACCCTTCGTCAGTGAAAAAATCGACAAGATTGCAATAATAAAACAGTAACGCACAAAATTTACGTAAGGAAATAAAGAAAAAAATTAAAAATACTGGAGAGGCATAAATTAAATTAAAGTAAAAAAAAAAAAAAAGGAGTAAAGAGATAACTATAATAAAAATAATAATAATAATAATAATAAAATGAAATAAAGTAGCTATTAACTAAATAAAATATAATGTAAAATATAAAATAGGAAGAGAAATAGTTATATGAATAAAATTTCCCTGTCAGGAAAAGAGCTAAATAAAACTCATTTTACGTGTTGAAGTCTTTAAATGAAATGAAAACTTGCTTGAAATGCAAGTAAGATGAAAAATGGGAGATGAGCAAGTATTAGCCTTAGGAAAATAAAAATAATGAACATTAGACCACTAGTGGGGAGCAACAGAAGTATGCTGAACTCATGCCTACTTTTCCTCCCGTATGAGAAATTGTTTTATTATTATTATTATTATTATTATTTTTAATCTGAAAAAGTCATTGTGTTTTGTAAGTTATCGTATTAGCTTATGCGGACTTTATCATTCTGTTAACAACATGTTTATTAATGAATCACAGCTATAATAAAACATACATTTATGTATTAGATGTGGTTAAAGCATAAGTAACCTTCTGTAGAAAAAAAAATAGTATTTTTAGTTTTTATAACTTACGAACCAACAGTTCAGACTTTAGAAAAATGTACCTTTTCTACAATATCCGCAGCTTCTTTTTCATAGCTCCTATTTGTTTACCATAAAATAAAATAAATAACAATCGACTTCCATTGCGCATTACATACATATCCTCAAACATTACAGATTAGAATATTCAATTTCCGAAAAGAAAATTGTAAGACATAACATGAATTTATAAATTTTCAAAAATTAGTTATGTTTTACCAAACTCAAAAGAAATTACGGTAACGAGCAATCACATTCGTTTTCGTTTCTAAAACTTGATTACTAATTATAATCTTCCAAAATTCAACCATAAAAAAAGGGAAAAAAAGGGAAAAAGAAAAAAAAAAAAATTACTGAAAATTACATCTTAAAACTTAAACTTCTTCCTCTTGCAAAATTTTTCAAGAGTGCTTTTCCTTCCCCGAAAATTTAAATCTTCTAAACAAAATCATCGTCTAAATAAAAAGCTCATTAAAATGTACAGTGCATAGGGCTTATTGCCCTAAATTGAAACGACCCTAAAAAGCCACTAAGTGAATCAAATTCTGACACATCTCCTTTATTTCTGTACAAGAGACGTTTTTAAACCCTTCCTTCTGGAAATGCTTCTTCCATGACATCAATTTGTACCATTCCGTCTTGTTCAAGATACGAGCTTATGTTTTACTTTTTGCGGTTTTATAGGATTATGAATCTCTTCAAAGTCCTGCTTATCAATAAGATTACTTAATTTTTTGTTTTTTACCTCAAGCTGATATCATCGCTGCTGATGCTGCAGCGTTCCTCTCATGCAAATCTGATTTGCATGAATCTGTTTATAAATTACTTTCTTATTATATATTTATGTTTCAAAGCAATCACTTTATAGGATTGTAGTTAACTTGCATTAGGCTTGATTCAAAAGAAGATACATCGACGCAAATTTGAAATAAATACAGATGAAATGTAGAGAGAGGAGATTGAGTAAAGTTTTACGACAAGCATAAAAGTTATGTTTGATTGGGAAGTGTAATTTCTCAGTCTAAAGTAGGATTTAGTTAGATTCTAAAAGATAAATTCTAAAAAATTTTTCCCTTTCTTTTTTATTAACTTTTATTTGTATTTGTAAGCGCAATCAGATAGCCGTATGCAAATGAAATGAGAATACGTTAGGAATAAACGTGATGAACGAAGGCTAAAAAAAGCCAAATGACATGTTTTTGCGGTCGGAGTAAATTTATTTTACAAATAATCTTTCTTTAAAAATTATATTTGATCTCTGGATTTACAATAATGTGCATGCGTATTGATCGGAGTAATTTTGCATTTATCTTTCATTGGTGGAAAAAGGAGATCGAATGCGAGTTTACTTTATACATTTGATTTGAAATATATTTGATCTCAAATTGTACCAATCAAATGACGTTAAAAGTAATGCCAACGTGAAATACGTTTAAATATCAGTACAAAAATATACAGGAAGCAAAGTAAATAAAGAAATTAAACAAGTTTAGAAATAAAAGAGATTCATTAAATTTGGGTCTAATAAGTTTAAATATTTGAGAAAGGAATTTTATAAATTGTATGAAGTAAAGAAAATAAAGAGAAATTCACACAAGTTTATTGGTTGAAATAAACAGCAACCAACCAACTATATGATAGATAAAGAGATAACCTTTGGAACTTTTTAAGAATTACATTTGAACATTTTTATTTATTTTTGAATCAAAAAGAAACTGATAAAACTCAATGTAATTGACTGTAAAAATTTAGTACTTCAGACATTTGTTATGTCTTCGGCATTCCTGCAATCAAAGTACTTAACAGAGGAATAATAATAATCAAAACCAAATTATAGTTACATTTTGATCGAATAATAAAAAAAAAAAAAAAAAAAAAAAAAAAAAAATACTGTGATGATTTAACATTAAAATTATTTCTTTTCCCCTGAAATAATACGTTATTACTATTAAATTATAAATGCATAAAAGTGTTGTCAAAAATCAACATTTAAAAGGTATCTTTTTTACTTTTAGACCATTTGGTTGTGATAGTAATTGTGGGTTTTAAAAATCAATGAATTGTTTGAAACTATTTTAAACAATAATTTTGTAGTAAAATAATATGTACTTAACAGAAAAATTAAACCAAAATAAAAGTCCAAAATATTTGCATCATAAAGGTCTAAAAATGTTGCAAATAAACTATAATTCACTTTATGTCTCACTTACACGTATACACACATTATAACTCAAATAAAAATATTCACACGCACGGATTTTTACAAATTGCTGAATAATATTTTATTTCACCGTATCTTTCCGCATATATATATATATATTTTTTTTTTTTTTTTTTTTTTTTTTTTTTGCATGGCTTAAGTGGATCACTATACAGTAGGGTGGGACGGAAATAGAGAATTATTTTTAATCATTATTTTGAGATTTTTAATATGAAATAACCCTAAAAAAGTTGATTTTTATATTAATCTATACCACATTAAAATGTTTTTGTTTTCTGTCTATTAATATTAAAGACCACTGAACCGTAAATAATTTATCATCTTGGTAAATTTAGTGATCATAATGAAATTAGAAATTCTATTTACATTGTATACATTAATATCTTTTGTCCCTACAACTCTTGAAAAAAAAAAAAAAAAAAAAAAAATCTGATATACAGACGTTTTCGTTACTTTACGTGTATTGTTTTGTGAGAAAAAAATTTCTTGAATATAAATAAAATATTTTATATTTTAGCAATTAGATGATTTTGTGGTATTTAATACAAGAAAAAATGTTTTGTGCCCTCTTTTTTTTTTTTTTTTTTGGACTTCGCTTTTGGGTAGAAAAAATAGAGTACACTATCAAAAATAACGCTAATTTTTACAGCAGAATATGCTGGCAAAAATGGATGTTAGCAATTTTTGCTGTTTAACAGAATAATTAACAGCATAAATAACTGTAAAAGGGTCTTTTACAGATGCTTCTGCGATTAATTACTTTATATAACAGCAAAACGTGCTGGCATCTTTTTTTTTTTTTTTTTTTTTTTTTTTTTGACAGCACTCTCTGCTGTAAAAATTAGCATGATTTTTTTAGTGTATTTAAAAATAAATAAAATAATTATAAGATAAAAAAATTTTTATAAACCATGTTTTTTAATTTTTTGTTGAATCATATAAACGCTAGTGAAATCAGCCGGAACCCCAGCAATTGGATAAAAGTATTAAAAAAATTCCTTGCTATCGTCTTTTTTTGAGCTATTATAAAAGTTTCAAATGGCTATCTAGCCGGAAAGTTAGTTAAAAGTTGATTGCAAGCTTTGTACTGGAAACGCTGCCGAAGGCAGCAGGGTCCCGAAGCAATTGGATAAAAATATTTTTAAAAAGCACTTTCACCGTATTCTGAACTGTTCCGAAAGTTTCAAATGTCTAGCTACTCGGGAAGTTAGTTAAATGAATTTTCTGTTGAATCATATGAACGCTGCCGAAGGCAGTAGGGACCTGAAACAGTTGACTAAAAGTATTAAAAAAATATATTGCCACCGTGTTCTGAGCTGTCCTGAAAATTTCAAATGTCTAGCTAGTCGGAAAGTTAGTGAAAAATCGATTGCAAGCTTTGTACTGATAACGCTGCCGAGGGCAGCGGGAACCCGAAACAGTTGGCTAAAGGTTTTAAGAAAATGCATTTTCACCGTGTTCTGAACTATTCTGAAACTTTTAAATGTCTAGCTAGTCGGGAAGTTAGTTAAATAAATTTTCTGTCGAATTATATAAGCGCTGCCGAAGGCAGCGGGACCTGAAATAGTTGACTAAAATTATTAGAAAAATGTATTGTCACTGTGTTGTGAGCTGTCCTAAAAGTTTCAAATGTCTAGCTAGTCGGAAAGTTAGTGAAAAATCGATTGCAAGCTTTGTACTGATAACGCTGCCGAAGGCAGCAGGAACCCGAAACAGTTGGCTAAAGGTTTTAAGAAAATGCATTTTCACCGTGTTCTGAACTATTCTGAAAGTTTCAAATGTCTAGCTAGTCGGGAAGTTGGTTAAATAAATTTTATGTCGAATCATATAAGCGCTGCCGAAGGCAGCGGGACTTGAAATAGCTGACTAAAATTATTAGAAAAATGTATTGTCACCGTGTTGTGAGCTGTCCTGAAAATTTCAAATGTCTAGCTAGTCGGAAAGTTAGTGAAAAATCGATTGCAAGCTTTGTACAGATAACGCTGCCGAAGGCAGCGGGAACCCAAGACAGTTGGCAAAAGGTTTTAAGAAAATGCATTTTCACCCTGTTCTGAACTATTCTGAAAGTTTCAAATGTCTAGCTATCCGGGAAGTTAGTTAAATAAATTTTCTGTCGAATCATATAAGCGCTGCCAAAGGCAGCGGGACTTGAAATAGTTGACTAAAATTATTAGAAAAATGTATTGTCACCGTGTTGTGAGCTGTCCTGAAAATTTCAAGTATCTAGCTAGTCGGGAAGTTAGTTAAAAATCGATTGCAAGATTTGTCCCTGACAAACCCACAAACAAACCCACAAACAAACACACAAACAAACACACAAGAATCGAAGTTAATAAAAACATGGTAAAATGGATACACAATGTGTGGGTATAAACGAAAAAAAAGGAGAGTAATCTCTTTACAACACAGTGTCATTTGAAATGGCATCATTTATATACAGATGAAACAACATTGCAGGAGTTCCATATTCTATTAAATTGTGACTTCTAATAATGCTTTTTTAATTGAATTATTATTATTATTTATTTATTTATTTATTTATTTATTTATTTATTGAGAACCTTTTTTTAGTACAGAATTTGTAGATTGCGTTAATAAATATTAAATATATATAAATAGAATGCATTATTTACAGGCATAATATTGTAGGCACGTTTGATTGAAATAATAATTAATTAAAAAAATCATTTGAAACATTACTAATGAAACAGTCAAAAGTAAAATATCACTGGGAAATAATATCATCATGGTTACTCAAAATTTATTTATGCCAAATTGTAAATATTTTCTGTGTAAAAGCAATAGATAATATTATGCTAGTGTAAACACGAGTTAATATGTGCATCTTACTAAGAAAACTAACGAAATCGTTGTATACCATTATGCGCCATTTTTTGTATCGAGACTATTTTGAACTACTGCAAGATTAAAATACTATTTAAGGAAATTAATGAAAAAAAAGAAAAAGAAAGAAATTTATGCAGATTTCCTTTTGAATGTCATCCTTATCTTAAGAAGGATTTCGCTAGTATTAGATCTCATCAGCAAGAATTAACTGATAAGAGACGGGATTTGGTTTCTTTTGCACATTTAAGGAATCTCACTTAAGCGATTTAGGCTTTTCTAGCACGCTATCTGTTAATCCTTTTCCTTTATTTCTAAGAAAAGCGGAATTGATCCGATGATGTTGATTAAAACGGATAAAGACAGTACTTTTTTTCATCTCCAGAACATTTTCAGTATAAACTGTTCGTTTGATTTTAATTGCTATTTCATCGAATTGTTTATTCCGCATTAAATAAACACTGAATATTACTGATTTGTAATATATAATATGTACGATTTCTTTTTTAAACAAACATAACGCCGGTTCTATTGCTATACACACATGATAAAATTAAGACGGAGATTGCAGGTGTGATACTAAAGTTGGCCGAAAGCCGTCGTGTACATTAATGGTGGCTGGTGCATGTAAAATTTCTAGTGACTGTAATGTCCTCTATATTTTGAAATAATACCTCTAGCGTTACCGAAGCGGGTAGTTATCCTTTCTGCAAAGGATCAAAATTGTGATGACATCTTTTCGGACAACCCATAAGGTGAATCCCAGACCGTCGCCAATTTCTCAATGCGTATCTGTAGTCCGAAATTTAAATCCCTCCACTTCACTCCATGATGCATTTAATAAAAATAATAGTATTTCTAAGTTCATGTATAAAACATTATACATGGTGGTTATAGTTAAACTTCCCCTATAAACAGCATCCTATCGGGCACACGGGTGAACTGAATGTAACGGAATTTGGTATATAGACTATACACGAGATGCGCTCACGGAATTTCGAAAAAAAAGGAAAAGTTCCAAAATGACCACCAGAGGGCGCCTTTTCCAGAAAAACATTAAATTTGACAAAATAAACTACCAAAACGGAATACAGAAACAATATTAACATTTATTGACCAGTTACTGATCCCCCTGTCATCGAACCACATTAAGTAATACCTGTTTTGCATAAAGCGTCATCTTCTTCGGAAGCATGCAAATCTCGATATTTTTTTCCTAGAACTGACAGCTTTTCCCGGTTTTACATTTTACTACTCATAATTCTTGTTCTGGATTGTTAATATTGTTTCTTTATTCCGTTTTGGTCATTTATTGTGTTAAATTTAATGTTTTTCCGGAAAAGGCGCCCTCTGGTGGACATTCTGGAACTTATTTTTTTTTTTCGAAATTCCGTGAGCGCATCTCGTGTATAGTATGTATACGTCCAAATTATATACGTCCAAATTTCGTCGCATTTCATTCACCCGTTTGCGCTGTAGGATGATGTTTATAGGGTAAGTTTAATTATAACCACCATGTATATCGAATGCATAAATCAAAATGCCCTAAAGCATAATTTTGTTTTATTAAGTGGGAGTACATATGAATGCAGATATATATTGGTTTAAAAAATCATATGAGTAAAATTTTGCAACTAAAAGTGTTGATGAATACAATATACACACGATAAAAAATTGTGGATATTTTCAAAAAAGCTTTTTGGTGGCACATTACTTTGTTACTATTAAACTTTTTCTTTACACTTAATCATGATAGTATTTATTAGTTTTAATTATTATAAGTTAAGATGTAATAACACGAATATCAGAATAAAAATTCAAGGGACATCATAAAACCTTTATACCTCCAGAATGTATAATTTGAAAATGAGGATTGGTGTGCTTGAATATAGTCTGTCTTATTCCTTCTAACTAATAAATTAAACAAAACTAATTAGTTTATTACGAACTTTCTGTTAATCCAAAGCTATATTTACATATTCTAAAGAAAATTATTTCAAACATGATTAAATTAAGTGGTGTTTTTCAAAGCCACTCTAAGTACCTTATAACATAAACTACTGCCAAAATTATTATTATTATTATTATTATTTATTTATTTATTTTTTTTTTTAAGGTAGGAAAAGAAAGAAAAAAGAACTTAATTAATATGTATCAACCAGAACGCTCGAAAAAATAAAACGGGTAAAGAAAAAAATAAAACGAAGGAAAAAGAATATTAAATGCAGATGAACAAATTTATCACAACATTTAAAAAATATAAATTTTTCATTTGACATAAATATAATATCTTAATGTTATAATATTATATCTTGATATCTTTATGTAATATAATATCTTAAAATAACATACGCAAATACGTAATTTAACATTAACAAAACATATTAATTTTTTCATAATCAATTAAAATTTATCCATCATTATATTGCTAATAATTTTGATTAAGAGAATAAAAATTATTTTGCTCAATAAAATGTTTTTTAAAGTGATAAAATTATTATAAAATTTCCGGAATCTTCGATTTTTTTTTTTTTTTTTTTTTTTTTTTTAAGTGAAAAATTTAAAAACACGGTTTTACATATAGTTATAGTTTTTAAATTTGATGTATTATACATCATTATATTGTTAATATTCTGTTGCTAAGATTTTAATTAAAAGCTTTTTTGTTGTTGTTGTTGTTTAATAAAATATTTCTTAAAACGTTAAAAGTAATATAGGATTTTTCGAATCTTCAAATTAAAATTAATAAAAGTAAAAAATAAAGCACAGCTTTACATAGTTATAGTTTTCAAATTTGAATTTCTCCATTCTCCTATCACAAACTCTTTTCTTTTCTTTTCTTTTTTTTCTTTAATCTTAGAGCCTGTGCCTTTTTCATAACTCAAGGTATCTTGTTAAAGACAACTTTTCTGCTCTTTTAATCCTTTTTGCTTCAAGACAGCTTTGCTAACCCCTTTTTTCATTTCTTCCTTCCTTTTATTTTTTTTTCCTCTTTTGTCTTTTCAGTTTTTTTCTTCTCTTTTACTCGAACTGTGGATATTACATGTTAAATTTAAGCTTTTTTCCCCCTCTCTCTCTCCACAGATAATTCTTCTGTTTCAGGTTTTACGTGTGATGTACAGATATTCTGTATTTAAACTTTTAAAATGCTTTTAATGCTGAACATTTGTTAATATTTTCTATTGTAAAATTATTTGTGAGGCATTTAACCTGCAGAGTACGTTATCTTGAATTCGTACCTTACCGTATTCAAGAAAAAAGACATTGTAAGAGAAATGAATTAGAAAGCAAAGTCCGTGTTTTTACAATTTTATGGTTTTTGTTTTCTCCAACCCCCTTTTTCACAAGACTTTTACAGCAATGCACATTCTATTGTCGCATATAAACATGTGCGTTTTTTAATTGCAGTTTGTTGCAATTATTCTAAAACATAGCTTAACACCAAGAGGAAGATAATACAAAAATATTAAGCACCATACTCAATTAAGATAACATATACTCAATACATAATAGTAATAATTTCGTCGTTAATTTTAATCACATATGAATAACAATATAGCATAAAAAGATAGGAGATGAAATAAGTTCTTATCTATTTATGTGACAGCAGAAATAAAGATCGAAGTAAGTAAATGCGTCAAGCTCGTAAGCTTTCTCAAATAGAAAGAAACGTAAAAAATAAAAGCCATGCCTGCTCTATTCAATGCAAAACATAAATACATATATACTGTTATAAACACAGTATTAGTTCACGACGAATAAGGAAGAACAAGATATTATTAAAAGAATTAATTCTGTCCATATAATTTATGTGACCAAAACGTACGTATACTCATAGTACGTACGAACTGCATATATACCCCGTATAAGTACGTTAAATACGTACAATGTACTTCTATGAGGGCGTACACATATATGGGCTCATATAAATCATTATATAAGTATATCAGTTGTGGAAGAGTTAATGGCATCCGCAGTTATGTGTTTTAAGAGGTTAATTTCAGCATACTATTGTGAATAAGTGAGTGAATGAGTGGGTTTTGCTACTAATGCTACGCTATGGCGAACTGATGAAATTGTTGGGGACACTCATAAGAGTTGTTCCGAAGGCATGTCATCACAATTTTGATCCTTCATGGAGGGGATGGCTCCCCCACTTCGGTGAACATCAGCATGATATTATGGCAAAGTTTTCTACATGGAAATATTTGACTGGATTACTTTTGGACCGTAAACTATTTTGTTTATATTTCAACCCTCTGAGTTTATACGAAAGCAATAAAGATGTCCAGAGAGTTTTAAAATTAAAAAATTCAGCATTTAAATATATATATGTGTGTGTGTGTGTGTGTGTGTGTGAAATGTGAATAATTCTTGTCATTTTAATACTTCATATAGGACTGTATGTGCTTTGTTTAAAAAGTAATGAACAAAATTGTCATTAAACGTTAATGCTTTCCAAACATTAGTGCTTACTTTTTAACCGACTTCAAGAAGGAGGAGGTTCTCAATTCAAACAGTATGTTTTTTTTTTTTTTTTTGTTAGCTTATAACTTCTGAACGGATGCTTCGATTTTGATACTTTTTATTTTGTTGTAAAGATCTTGGTCTGAAATGGGTCCCATTGTAATATCTTTACCATCAAACGAAAATACAGGGTGCCCCAAAATGTCCGTCTTGACTCTCTTAACTACTGAACGGCTGCAGCTAGAGTCATGAAAGTGGTATGTAAGTATAGTAAAGTGGCCATGCGCTATGCGATTCAACCACCTACAGCGCCACCTGGTGGAAAACAGTGGAGTTAGCATTCCTCTCTCGAAAACGGTTCAAGATAAGGGGGGGGGGGAGTGAATTACAAAGTGGCAGAGAGTTCATCGATTTAGTACGAAAAAACCGTTTGCAGACATTAATGCTAAAAATAGAGCGCCCAAAACGTGTATTTGTTTTTTCCCAATTTCCTACTTTGTGCACACTTGTACTACATTACATACGTTGTAGCTTGTAGCGTAGCGGGTGACATTTATGCTATGTAAAATTCAAAGTATGGTTATTGTAAGCGGTGACATCGATTAATGCATAGACGTTTAAAACTGACTTCATTCCTCTCTCGAAAACGGTTCAAGATAGGGGGGGGGAGTGAATTACAAAGTGGCAGAGAGTTCATCGATTTAGTACGAAAAAACTGTTTGCAGACATTAATGCTAAAAATAGAGCGCCCAAAACGTGTATTTGTTTTTTCCCATTTTCCTACTTTGTGCACACTTGTACTACATTACATACGTTGTAGCTTGTAGCGTAGCGGGTGACATTTATGCTATGTAAAATTCAAAGTGTGGTTATTGTAAGCGGTGACATCGATTAACGCATAGACGTTTAAAACTGACTTCATAAAGGAGGAGGTTCTCAATTCAAACCATGTGTTTTGTTGTTGTTGAGGTTATTTAGCTTATAACTTCGAAAGAGATGGTTTAATTTTAATACTTTTTTTGTTGTTGTAAATATCGTGGCCTGAAATAGGTCTCATTATGATTTTTTAAAGATCTAAACAAATTACAGGGTAGTCACAAAAGTTCGGCCTCACTCTAATTGCTGAATGGCAGCAGCTACACTTGTAAAAGTAGTATGTATGTATCATAAAATGGCCATGCATGACGAGATGCAACCACTTGCAGCATCACCTAGTGGGAAGACAGCGGGGTTACTGTTTCTATCGCTAAAACAGTACAAGGTACGAGAGAAAAAGTAAATTACAAAGTTAGACAGCCTCATTGATTTAGTACGGAAAGACACCTTGTAGACATAAATGTTAAAAACAGGACGTTTAAATGTGCATTTGTTTGTTCGTAGTTTTCTATGCTGCAAACAAATGCAAAACCATTTATTTCGATGTTGAAACTTCTGTCCGTCAGCTGCAATGCATATTTTGATTTTTTTTTTTTTTTTTTTTTTTTTTTTTTTTTTTTTTAACTTTCATTGCTCACATTCCAGCCTAGAGTGTCGCACGTATTCACTGTAAAGTTCAATACATGCCTAACAGAATTTTTGGTTAGGAATGCAGCGAATCTGTTCTTTACATTTCTAAAGCCTTTTTAATTTAATGTATGTTCATTAAATAGAATGTTTTTTCTCATATTGGAGAAAGGCAAGAAGAGTGACACTACTTAAAAAAGCAATATTTCAGGAAAATCAACTTAAAGATAAGGTATTGACTAGAATAAATCTGACACAGTTGCCTCTCAGGTGTATGATTTTGTAGATAAAGATGTAACGTTTTTTCTTCACATTGGGGCATTTCATATATTTTTCAGTGACATAAACCAAAAATTATCTTTTTTTGTGTTGTATCACTTTTCTTGTGGGTTGTGATTTGTGAAATCTCCATCGAAAGTCTTCTCATGTTCTGCTATACGAATAAATTTTCACTGAAAAGAAGAAAAATAAAACCTTTTTGTAAAAAAATATAACCGACTCCAAAAAGTAACAACTATTGAAAGCGCGCCTACTATTCAAACAACTAAAAATAAAAGAAAGTTGGCATAAAATGAAACTGTAAATTGCGCCTAAATGTATAAAATTATTTCTTTCGCCAAACAACCTAAACACTACAATTAATCATAACTTTTGAAATCGGCGCAAAATAAAATAAAAATTGACACCTTTATTCAATACAAAAATAAAATTCTATTCAAAATATAGATCTCACTTTGGCATCTTCAAAACACAGTCGAAAACTAATTTGATTCAAATAAACAAAGAAGATTTCGTAAACTACAAAAGTTGGTGGGAAAGCTGGTATCTGACGTAATTGGCGAAAAACAAATCGCCAAATTATCTGGCAAACATATTTAATTCATTTTAGAACACATGGTTATTTTAATAAGGTGTATTAATGGAGCAATGAAGAATATGAAACAATATATATTATGAAAATACACATCTCACATGTATATTTTTTCTTTAGGCTTTGATCGCCAAATCCAAAAGCCGCCAAGGACGACAGTTATCAAAGTTATACCAAGTTTGCAAAGAAAACTCTAGTAACTTCGTAAAAACATAAATACCGAATTGCGAAGGATATTCACTGTTCTATGTAGATATTACTAATGGACCAATTGTACACAGTGATAAAATAATGAAGGGAACATGAAAATGGATCGTTTGAGACAGCAGCACTTGTAGATACTGGTTTAAAACCAAATCTTTCAAAACACACTAAATTTTATTTAATTTTGCGCCGACTTCAAAAGTTATGATTAATTGTAGTGTTTAGTTTGTTTGTCGAAAGAAATTATTTTATACATTTAGGCGCAATTTACAGTTTCATTTTACGCCAATTTTCCTTTATTTTTAGTTGTCTGAATAGTAGTTACTATTTGGAGTCCGTTTTATTTTTTTACAAAAATATTCTATTTTTTTCAAAAGTGCTTTTAAGCCAGATATCTTATTGTGAAATTAATTTATCAGATTTTTTTTTTTTTAATATTTGTACAAACATATTTCATAAAAAAATTTTAAGAATTTTGAAATATTTCAAAATTACTAATTTTTAAATCAAGTAAAATTTCAAATTTCCAAATTTTCAAAAAAAAAAAAAAAAAAAAAAAAAATTGCAAATTTTTAACTATATAAAATTAGTTTTATTAAATTATAATTTATTTTACGAACATTATTTATGTACCTGCATGTGCAAAGATTTGAAGCAGTAGGTAAAAGAGTTTCTTTTTATTCTTGCGGATAGTGGGAAAAACAAAACGAAAATCTTTTGATAAAATAAATCTTAAAGTTTCGAAATGCAATTAGTTCAATACTGACATCAGTTACAATTTCGCTTCTAAACTTTGAACCCAAATACGTAGATTTATACATAAAATATCAAAATGTCTTCCTGGAACCATTAATTAAGTTTTTACCCCAAAGTTTATTTCTTAAAAATATCAGAAGACATTTCGTAAAAAAAAAAAAAAAAAAAAAAAAACTACCTTTACACAGACGAAAGAGAACTACAGGAAGAAATAAGTACGCTGCTAAATGTACAGTAGAAAGCTGTAAAAATAAATTATATAACTTAACCAATCAATAGATTTAAGTGAATTGTTTAAAAACTAAATGCAATTCATTCAAAATTGACATTCACCGTGTCTGCTTGTCAGTTTTAAATATATTAAAAATTCGAAACATGTTACACCTATTGCATAAACAATCAGAGTTCTTTTATTTTTACCTAAAATTCATATTAGCTTACCAATAATAATAATAATAATAACACACACACACACATATATATATGTGTGTATATATATATGTCATTACATGATGTTATAGAGATTTAATTTAAATAGTTATAAATTGAAGTTAGTAAAGTTATAAATGACATAACTAATAAATGTAAAGCAATTTTTATATAAACTTATATCTTGAATTTAATTAAATATTAATTTCCTATAAAAATCTGTAATTTTTAAGATATTTGTTATTTTTATTCTTATTTTTTTAAGCGTATTTTTTAAAATGCGAACTCATGGACGGTCTCAAATTTACTTAAGTATTATTTTCTTTAAAACTTCTAATTTTCAACCAAATTTAGAGATTTCACGATAGTAAACTCATTATAACTATTTATCGTAAATTTTTTATTTATGTCAAAAGGAATTAAAAATTCAAGATTTAAAGACAAAAAATTCATACTCCCTTAAAAAAAAAAAAAAAAAAAAAAAAAAAAACGTCAACATGAGTTTTAAGTTGAAAGATTTACAGCGTGCAAATTTTAAAATATTAATTCAAGAGATTTGAAATATATATATATATATATATTAAATTAATAATTTTAAGAAATCTGTTTAGAAAAAAAAAAAAAAACTTATTTTTTGCCTAATTTAGATATTTTTGGACTGTGAACTCATAACCACTGTTTATGACCAATATTTAAATAAAAAAAAAAAATATGTTGAGAATTTGAGATTTTTAATAAAAGCTTATTTGTACTGCAATTCAAAACCAATTCCAACAGCAGTTTGAAATTAGAGGATTCACAGCTTGCAGATTCCAAAATATCAATCCAAAAAGGGGGGAAAAAAGTCATTATTTTAAATATATATATATATATATATATATTAATATATTTTAAGGTGCAAATATCGCTAAGTACCTATTTGCATCGGATAAACTGTACTTACTTTTCAACTCGAATCATACATCGCTAAGAACCATTCCGATTAAATCAGAGTTCTTAAAAACAAAAGAAAAAAAAAGGGGGTGGGGTAAACAAAAGTAAAGAGAGAAGAAAAGAAGGTAAAGGAAGAGAGAAAGAAAGAAATTTGGGAGCTAGTACATTGACAACAGTTGCTTCACATCGTTTCTGCTTTCACATGTTTTTGCATCGGATAAACTGTACTTACTTTTCGACTCGAAACAATTGTTGCGAGTTTTTGAAATCTATGGTGTTTGCATACAAAATTTTGATTCTTCAGGTATTGAAAATAATTTTAGGCAATTAGGGGTTATACTCGTTTAAATGATGCGGAACACAGGAGTTATATGCATGAATTAAACGATAACAAAGAAAGGAGAAGGAAAGCCATGCTTAAAACTGTCTAAATGTCTAGTAATTAATTGAATAATTAATTAATTAATTAATCAATTTTCCTAATTAATTAAATTGATTATTTTTTTAATCAGAATTGTACAAGCTTTTATCTGCTTTTATCTTATCGATTTTGTTTATCTGATTAAAAGAAAAAGAAAATATCCCTTCTTCAATAATAATATTTTATACCTTGAAACTCCTTGAAGCACAAACGTGTCGTAATCGTTTGTGCCAATGAGCTTTTTCATGAGTGTAGGCGGACCGGAATAGCAGTCCGGTAGGCCCTCCACCAATAGCATTCTAAAAAAGCATCCAGGCGGGGGGGCATAGATGAAAATCCGGGGAGCATCATCCCTTCGTGATCCAATTAATACTCAGCCAGAAAACGCCTTGGGGGAAAAATGAAAGAACAAGACAAGAAAAAGAGAAAAAACCTGCTGAAAAATGTCTTCCCATTAAAAAAGCAGCCGATCGATTTTAATTTTTTATATATAGCAATGAAGATACACGCTTTAATAGGAATAGCCATCGATTACATTCGCCTCCCCCCTCTTGAGATTAAGGGAGGGTTAGTCTTTTTTTTTTTTATATATTCCCTACATCCAAAGTAGGTTAAAAAGAGGGGTTGGAAATAGTAGCATTGAACAATGAAGGATGGTCAGTTACCAGAAAAGAAAAAAAAAAAATGTTAAATTTATCTACCTAATTTGGAACCCTCTAGAGCTTTGTAGCGGAGATATGGATAAAGATATTTCATAGGTAACATTAGTATTCGAATGGTGAAAAATATTTAAAGGATCCACAGATATGATAAAAAATATCGTATGTTTTATTTGCTTCGATTAAAAGGCGATAATATGTTTTGTAAAACAGTAATAAATCAGTAATTTTATACTATTTAAAACTGGAGAAAGAAAAATAAATAATTATTTAGATTTAGAGAAAATTGCTTAGAAAAGTATTTTTACCTATTTAAAATTATATATATATGGGAGGGATCCTTCATCAATTTTCTCCGTCAATATGTTTAATGGTCCTTTTTACTCATGTAGGCGTAAGTAATTTTAAATGGTTTTGTCTCTTAATTGGATCTAAATATGAATCGCAACATTTCTGTGCTAGTTTTATACTATGTTACAATCGGTTTGATTTTTGTCATGTTGGTATTGTCATGTATCTATTAAATGCTAAAATTTTAATGTTAAAATTTATTATGATATCTATCATTTATATATAGTATATATATATATATATATATATATATATATATATATATATATATATAATAAATCACACAAAGAATGAATTAGTGTTATATAATGAATAACAACTGAAATTCAAACCGTACTATAATAAAAGGGTATCACTATAGGCAAAAGAATTTTTCATAAAATTGTAGTGATCATTGTTCATTAAACATGGAAAAATTCTGCTAAAAAATAAAATAAAATAAAATAAAATATTAGAATAAAAAAAATGAATTGTGTTAAAAATATGTAATAATAAAAAAAAAAAAAAAAAAAAAAAAAAAAAAAAAAATGTTAAAATTAAATAAAAACAATATTGGTTAATAATACTAATAATAATAATAATCGTATTTGAAAAAGTGAATAAATTATATTTTTCCATGAGATATCGAAATCAGGAAATATTGCATTGTTATTACTGCCAATAATCCTAATAATTTATGAATATTATTTTTTTAATCCTTTCCCGGCTGTACAAAATTTGTTACCAAATTTAACGACTCATTTATTCATCTGCCACCAATAATTTTGTGGAGTGATATTTGATATACATCATGGACGAATAACCTTCAAAGTGATTAGGCAATCATAGCAGTTAAAATTTTGTGGTGGATAATGAATAAAAAAGTCGCTAAATCTGACCAGAGGAGTGAAATTAAATAGGATCGACAAACGGTTAAATTCTTTTTGCTCTAAATTTGATAAACGATTTCACCAAAATTTATTTTAACACTTTTTTTTTTTTTTTTTTTAGGACAACGGAATCAGATACTGTCTTGAAATAACTTACAATATTCTTCCTTAAATTTTAGTATTTTATGTAAATGTATACATGTATTATAAAAAGTATGACGTATGTTATTATAATTTACATATTTTTTTTTTTACATTTAGATTTCTTGAGACACGATTCAAAATTTTTTTTTTTTAAGTTGAATTTATTTTCAATATTACATTTTGAATTATTATTATTATTATTATTATTTTAATGAAAAAAATCGATAACTTTATTTTAAATTATCGCAGAACGATGGTTCAACCATTCTTTTACAGGTATTGGCTAGAGGGGGACGCGAAGCTCCTACATACACAAAATTCTTTTCCCAGTTGACTAACTCTATTACAAAAAATATATATTCATTTCATTTGGTTTAGTGCAGTCTACAGATGTTAAATTCTACTTACCTGCAATTTCCCCCAAAGACGTAAAATATTTGAATACTTTTGAGTGTCCCTGTATACGAACCATTTGCTTCATCTCATTGAAAAGCTTACTGTAGCATCCCTATATGATACACATTTAGAGTACCGAGTTTGGAATTTCTGTTACTATTTGTTCTTGAGATATGCTGATAACAGACACACAGACACACAGACAGACACACAGACCATTCACTAAAAACATGATTTTCGTATTCGGGAGACCTCAGAACATGTAAATATAACAAAAACTCTCGTTCGAAAATTTGACCCTAAAACCATACTTTCTCGACCCTATGGGTAAGAGAAAGTAAAATAATCATCCAATAAAAGAGTTTCTTTCATGAGTTTTATTTGTATGAATATATGTATTCTATATTTTTTAAATTTAATTTTCATACTGAATTTTTCTAGGACATTGTTAATAATTTATTTCATTTATAGATATTACTTGTGCAAGATTATTTTGAAGTATTGTCCATATTTAAATTTGGTATTTATTTTTAATTACTAAGTGATGTGGAAGAAAATTACATCAATACCTTGTTAGTGATATATATATATATATATATCAATTCCTTGTTAGTGATATATATATATATATATATATATATATATATATATATATATATATATATATATCAATACCTTGTTAGTGATATATATATATATATCATAAAATTTAATCTATATAAAGTTACATTTTTTTTTTTTTTTTTTTACATATATTATATTATTATTATGATACTATTACCAGAGCTCGTTACCAGAGCATTCCTAAATTTTTACACAAGTTTTATTATTCTGTTACCACTGTTTCAAAACATTCGTTTTACAGCATTAAAATATTCAAGGAAACTTTCTTAATAATAATAGTAATAATAATAATAAAATAATAATAATAATAGTTGCAGCAGTATAATAAAATGCACTATTATTACTATATAGTATTATTACATTATATATATTGAAACAGATTATTATTTTAAATGAATTTTCATGATTCATAATAGTTATGGAAAGTTCTTATGTTTGTTAATGTATTAGAATTTTCTATGGCATATGCAATTAAAAAAGGAAATTTTATACTGATCAATTGCTGTGATAGAAACACTGACAAGGATAATTTTTTCAAATATTTAATAATTTAAATGAATTTTTTTTTTCGCTATAAATATATATTTAAACGCCAGTATTTCGAAATAGTTTAAGTATTATTCTATTCTATTGTTACATAATCGTATTTTTTGCATATTCTTGTTTTCAGCATGTCAGAAAAACGTGAAACTATCAAGATTTTAAATAGTAAATTGAAAATTCTCATATAACGAAAACTATCAAAATTATTTATGATTAGTTAGGTATTTAAATGCATTTATAAATTGAAACAATATCTTGAATAATTTATTGATTTAGTTAGCTTTACGTTTATTTATTTTTTATATTGCTATCAAAGTTCAGAACACTTTTTTTTTCAGCTTAAAGTATAATAAATATTATTTCAATGTATTAACAAATAAAAAGTATCTGCCTTGCTGATAAGAATAAACATTCCGTATACAATTACTATAATGAATACTCACTAAACATTACGAATTGCTTCATTTTATTATCAGCGCTATTCAACAAACAATTAAATTATATTTAATATGAATTTCAAGGTAGAGCAGAGAAAATGAAATTCGATGAAATTATATCATGAGACACTTAAAAGATATAGTTAGCTGTGTTTGTACTTGTAGAGTTTTACTAATTATGCATATGTGAATATTTCTTAGAGATAAATTTTAGTACGAAAATAAAATATTTATTTATTATAAAAGAAAGATACGAGGTTTTAATAAAGAAAAATATTTATATACTATATTATTTATTTATGCTTAAATCATATTTGAAATCACACACATATATATATATATATATATATATATATATATATATATTTAATTAATTAATTAATTTTCATTTATTTATTTTTTCAGACAAATGTATATATATATATTATCTAAATCTGAATTTATAAATTAGATTTCACACTGACAATAGTGTTTTTAGGTTTAACTTTTAACATACGTAGTAAATACGGACATTTATTATGTTTAATTACCTAGGCTAAATCGACGTACAGAACTAAAAATTGAGAAGCGTTCTCTCTATTTTAAAGCCAGTAAAAATTGTATATGCACTTTTTGAAATAACGCACATAATTTCATTGTTATTCTATTACTGCAGAAATAGAAACAATAAAAACCTACAAAATTATTTAAAGACAGCTATTTATTTTAATGGCGAAGTTAATGCATTAAATCGTTTACAAAGTCTTTCCTACTATCCACAAATGAAAACACAGTTAAAAAGTATCGAATAACTCGAAAAGTACAGAGTGTAGAATTTGAAGATGCATCAACTATATGCATTTTTAAAAGCATTTCATAAAGTACTTACATAAACATGTGTATTATCAGCTAAAATTGAAAAGTATTACCCGATAGAAATATTAATTTGAAACCTAATTTAAAAATATTAATAATAAAAATAATAATAAATTATTTTGACAGCTATTTATATTTTTCTCATTTCAATAATGTAATTCTTATTTATTTATTTATTTATTTTATTTATTTATTTTATTTTATTTATTTATTTATTTATTTTAATTTAATTTTAATTTTAATTTTAATTTTAATTTTTTAAAAATAGTTAATGCTGTTATACGTTTCACATTTTAGTATGATATATTTATGATTATAATGTAAACATTATTTACATAAAATATTTACGTTAAATTAAATTTACTATTTCTACATAATATGATGTATTTTATAAATGTCCCCCATTTTAAGACATTAAAGTACTGTTTCAATGAACCATAATGTTCATCTATTGCCTATATTTCAGATTAATATTTATTTTTAATTTTTCAGTTATATGTTATAAAATATATTACTAACGCTTTAATGACACACACACATACATAAATATATATACCATCAAGATATTTCTTTTAGTATATATATATCAGTGTTATCAGCATCCATTATTTTGAATATCACTTTATTTATTTTTTTTATTTTTTTTAAATATTAATTTTTTTTATTAATCTTTTGTAGTTCATATCTTCAAAAAAAAAAAAAAAAAAAGACAAAGACAAAGATTGCTTTATATAAAAAGTGCTATTCAAAATAGTGACTGCCCAGAAAAACCTGATATAAATATATATATTGTAAATAATTGTTTTTTAATAAAGAAACAGTTTTGTTTAGTATAGTGAATAATTTTAAAAGATAAAATTAATAAAAAGATAAAAATTGATAAAAACCGAAGCATTCGCAATTCATCGTTCTTTGGTTTTAACGTATTTGTCTGCCAACATGATTTGAATCGAAAAGTAATAAAACGATTTAAATTATGTGATTAAAAAATATCATAAAGAAAAATAAGTTTATATTTATGTGAAGTAGATAGATATAAAAACTAACAATTAGGTCACATTTGGCAAAAATATAAAAAGAAAATATATACATCATTAAAATTTACTTGAGAAAGTATTAGAGATCTGATAAACTGATAATTTTTAAAGAAATATTACAGATTTTAAATATATGTATAAAACGTTTATTGGTCTAAAAATAGTTAATTTAATATATTTTATAATTTTTTAGATGCATTTTTATTATTCTTTCTTTATTAAATTTTATGTATTTATTTATTTATTTAAACATGTAGTAGTTTAGAGTAAGAAAAGAATTAATTTGCTTATACTTTTAAGTATAATATTTGTAAACTTTATTATTATAAGATCTATTTTACATGAATTTAAAAGAATGTAATATCTCTGAGAATATTGTAATTAATAAAATGAAATGTAATTATTATTTTTGTCGTAATTTTTCCTTCTCTCACTCTCTCTCTCCCTCTTTACAAAAGTTGTACTTTGTGCTGTTGTACGTTGTACATGCATTTGTTTCTTTTCCCTATTGTTGATTTAAACGCACTTTATTTACATGTTTCTTAATGTGTGTACTGTAATTGTACTGTAAAATTCAATTAATAAATTTTTCATGCACAGTTTTCGAAAAAAAAAAAAAAAAAAAAAAAAGATACTGCCGTTCTTTGTTAAATACCTTGTTGTAAACCTTCTTAATAAGAAAAAAAAGTAACGAATATCTATGTTTTCCTAATTTTTTATAGTTTTATTCATTTATCTTCTTTTTATTTTAATATAATTTAAGGATTTTGCTTGAGAAATAGTTGTGATACGTAATTCGTTTATCTTACATTTGTTTTATCGTATTGATTACAGAATGTCATGATTTGTTAACGCAATAAGGAGAAGTAGAACTTGTATTTGTTTTGCCAAAGTGATAACAAGATACACCTCCTAATACTATAAAAACTGGTATTTATTTATTCATAACCATGTCTCCAAGCTAGCCGACGAGATCGGGAGGTGCCTTTAGATCTTTAAAACAGATATTGACATTTCTTCGCTTCGGCTTTTTGAACTCTCTTCTCTTTGAAAAAAATTAACGGAAATCCATTGCTTCAAAGGAAAAACTACCGAAACCATTTTTCTCGAATAATATCTGGTTACTTTTTCTCTTTGATGACTACAAAAGGGGAAGAAATATCGATTTGCAACCGCCGAAAAAGTAATAAGTGAAAAAAATAAAGGAAAGACTACTACTATACATAGGTGCGCCGCGAATTAAATATTTCCTATTTATCAGAAGGAAGAAAAAATGTAACTAAAAATGCTAAAGGTGTGAGAGTGGGGAAAAACATTTACATTTTTTTAGGTTATTTCTCTTTTGACTTACACTCGAGGTGCTTGCTTGCTGGAGAACTCGATTCGCGAGAGAAAAACACTGCAAACGTTCTGATTTTCCGAATAAGTTTTGCTCTTTGCTTGTTTTTTTTCTTATTTTGATTCTTCGCAGTTAACGTGATTTCAGCACGCGATGCTATAAGTGTGAGGTGCAAATATTCAAGAATTTCGGTGTTTTTCTTCATAACTTTTTTTCTCTCTCAGATTCTATTTGAACTTGTTTTATTCTTTTAGCATGAGAGTTTTAGATTTGATATTTTGTTTATTTGTTCGTTTGTTTTTCACAGAGAAACAAAATTTTATTCAACAGCCTAGATTCAGAAATAAAATATTTATTGATTAGATGGTCGATTTCATTTAAGGGTGAAGCGCGTTAGTAACCGAAAAAGCCATTTATCTATTTGTGTTTACAAGCAATTTTTCTCAAAGTTTAAATATTGTCCGGTAGTAAAAGTTATAATGTACTTTTGGAAATTGTGATTTTTAAGTATAAAACCTATAACTTTTCTGTAATATTACAAGTTTTGTTATGTAGAATAAATTGAAATAATGATCTCCACTTCTATTTTTTTTTTTCTCCAAAAGGAATTAGATATAAGAAAGCAATACAATAATTGTCAAGTAACACAGTTGAACAAATCTCTCCATAACAGTATGGAAAAAGAAATTAGTCTCTCTCTGTATGTGTGTGTAAAGAAACAAACTTCATATTAGCTATATTTTACTTGGATGTAAATATTAATTATATGAAAAGGTGTGTAACGGTGCTTTTTGTTTCGATAATTTAGCTGATTAAAATATTTTTTTCTTTGTCTTTCCTTTGAAAGTAAAAGCATGTTTAAAACATGTTAAAATAAATTCCACACACACCTCTTTAAATGTATGATTATCATAGTTATGTACAGTTAAAATTAATAACCTCATAATGGATGTTGTAACAATGCTTTAGGGATTATATATGAAAAATAATATGATTTTAACAGTTTTTTGAGATTATACAGAAATATACTTTTCTATTCATATCTGGAATTTCATGTTTATTTTTATGTTTATTTCAATAACTTTATACTTGTTTTAGAATTAGCTACAAACTAAGTATGTGAAAATACACTTTTACATTTACCATCAATGTGAAAATCTAAATTCAAAAATCTATAATTATTACCAATAAACTCGATTTTTATATAAAATAGACTTCTATAATTCTAGCGTTAATTATAAATGAAAGTATAAAATTGATTTACAAAATTCATTTAATAATTTTTGTAAATAATTTCTAAAATTAAACCTTAATCTGACAAGTTTCAGTAATTTTACCTAAAATAGCTTTTAAATGTCAATTTTTATTCCGTTCTAAACAAAATGAATCTTTTACTGAACCGAAAAATACTATCTAACACATATAATAGATTTGTTTAATAAGAATCCTAGTTACAAATTAGATGATCTCTCTCTAAAAAAAAAAATTATAATTGATTTGTAAAACGTAATATAATAGACTTCACTATACTTCTGCAAAATTGATTTTAAATATTAATTTTTATCCTATTGTAAATAAAATTAATGTTTCATTGAATTAAAAAATATTAAGTAATATGTATTATTTGTATTATCAATATATTTTGTTGAATATTTTTTTAACACATACATATAATAAAAAATGTATGTGTGTGTGTGTGTGTGTATATGTGTGTGTCCGTCGCTTTGTAGGTGAACGGCTGATCGCAGAGCTACAGAATTTCGCATGGAGGTCCATATTGACCTCTTCTGTTGCATCTCGAAGCCTAATTTCCGAAAGTTTGATTAGTTTATTATTATTATTATTATTATTAATTAATTAATTAATTAGTTAAAACGTATAAATTTCTGGAATGATTCTCTCTAGAGATAGAAACGTAAAAGTAAATTTGCATTCCGTGGCCCACTATCTCAGTTGGTTAGTGCACTATGCTAATAACACAAAGGTCGGGGCTTTAATCTCCCAAGGGACTACGTGTTACTTTTTGCAGATAACTAATAGAAAAGATACCATGGAGGTCCGTTCTGATCTTTCCCGATGCAACTCGAAGCCCAATTTTCGAATTTTTAATTATATATATATATATTTTAATTAATTAAAAAAATTTCAACTGAAAAATTGTCTGGTGATTTCCCATGCTGTCACAGAGGGAAAATGATAATGTGTTGATCAAAAATGTTTGTTCTAGAAATGTAATTCTTGAATTATAGCAGCGTCACTTATCATCCAGTTAGAACCTTGAAATGCCGTTTAAGGTGCAAATGAAACCAATAGGAACCCGGAAATTAAACAACGAGGGCGGAGAAAACGCTGTCGAAGACAACGAAGACTCTTAGTAAAGTTTTAAGCTGTTTTTAGAATGTTTTTTTATTCACCTGGGTTGTCTGTCATTCTGTCAGTATGTCATCGAGCCACTTTTCTGCTATATTTTGACTCAAGGGTCATCCCTATGAATGTGAGTGACCATGGGTGACCATGAGTGAGCCGTAAGTGTCCCCTGGGTGATCAATGAGTGACCCATAAGTAACTCAGAATATCATAATTTACAGCATTTGATAGATTTCAAAACCTTCGCGCCCTGCTTCATTTCGGTTTTAATTTTTAATTTCGGTTTTTTATTTTTTATTTAAAAAATAATATTATAAAAAAAGATTTTTAAAAAGAATGCGTTTTTATAGGCTTCCTAAAAAGTAGTAAATAAGGCAAAATTTTCTGTACTCAAACCAATTAAAAGATCAAGAGCATTCATTGCGGACAAAGTATGTTATTATATAGCAGGATGTAGTCATCAATGAATGCTTTTGAACTTTGTTATCAATGAATGCTTTTGATCTTTTAATTGGTTTGAGTACAGAATATTTTGCCTTATTTACTAATTTTTACGACGCCGATAAAAAAGCATTGTTTTTAAATGTCTTATATATATATATATATATAAATATATATATGTTTTATTTATAAAGTGATTTAAAATACAGTGATTAATATTTTAGAAATTTTCTTAAAATATAGTGATTAGCAAAGCAGACAAAGCCTCCTAGTAGTTTCATAAGGTAATTTTAAACCTTTATCTGTCGCATTTTAAACAAGGCCAAAAAAAAAAAAAAAAAAAAAAAAAAAAAGATTAAAAATTACTTAAGTGTCTTAAGAGTATCTTTTATACTTAAATTCAATAAAATTTATCCATAACATCTCATTATAGTAGTTAATGATAATTTAGTGTGGTGGTACTTAAGCGTACTGTTGCTGCATAGGGGTCTAAAAAGTTATCAGGACCTTAAAAAAGTAACAATAATAACAATAATAATAATAATAATAATTAATAAATAAATAAAAGTATTTAATTTTTATATTCATTAAAATTTTTCTAAGATTTATGGTATATTCTGAAGGTAATGTTAAAATTAGTTATTATACACGAGTAGATCACGGAAAATGCCAAGCCTCTCTGGGACAAAAACAGGTACATACAGCATGTAGTGAGATTAAAATGGGAATATACATTCTGTTTTTATAAAAACTTTTGGACATTTCTTCCATTAATTTGATTTTATACGCATTCTGAACTAATAGCACTTTAAAGTACCGTCAGTAGATAATTATATATATACCTTATTATAGTAATTAAAGACAATTTAGTGAGGTGTACTTTAGCGTACTATTGTTACACATAGTGGTCGAAAAAGATATTAAGACCTTAAAAAATGTTTTTAAAAAAATAAAGGATTTAATTTTTATATTCCTTAAGACTTTTCTAAGACTCTTGCGGTAAGATAGAAATTAATTATTAGAAACGTGAAGTTCGGGAAAAATGCCAAGCAAAAACCGGAAAAGCACTCTATAAAGTCCTTTCTGGGACATAAACGGGTACACGTAGCATCTAATGACTTATAGTGAGAGGAATATACGTTCTATTATTATAAATACTTTTGGACATTTCATCCATTAATTTGATTTTACACGATTTCTAAACTAATGGAACTTTAAGGTACCGTCACACAGTGTTGCCAGATTTGGCGAATTTTTTTATTCAATAATCACCAATAATTTTTAGTTGTAACGTTCGCCTAATCACTTCGAAGATTAATCGTTTATTATGTATATCAAATATCACGTTTTAAAATTATTGGTGATTATTAAATAAAAAAATACGCTAGATCTGACAAAACTGACCGTCAGTAGATAAAGGGTTAAGTTTGTGAATAATTTATTTAAAAATATCTTTATCATTAGTTAGCATTTTTTAAAGAAAGCTTTTTGTATGAATCTTATGAAAATTATTATTATACTTTTAAACTGCTGTATTCGCTTTATTCATTATTCAACTAATTAATCTGTAAATTAAAAAGAATTTTGATGAAAAATAAATTTATTAAAATTGGAGACTAATTTCTCTTACACTTACGCCCTATTAAATGTTGTTTAAAGCAGAAAATACTGTTTTTATTTAGCATTGTCATTAAATAGCAAATTTGTTGTATTTGTATGATTACAAAATTTAGTTTTTTAATAGTGGCAAGTTTTTTCAAAAAACGTAAAAATACCTAAAACTATTTCATTTCAAGTGATTTAAAACTAATTCCAGAAACTTAAGTGGTGACATTTAAAATTTTTTAGGAATATAACAGTCATTAGGAGTTTATCGGCAGTCAACTGAATCACATTTTTGCTGTGTTTAACAATATATTATTAAAGATAGATTTAAAAACATTAATTTTTTAGTTTACAATTTAAAATATCTTTTACAAAGCTATGAAATCTATTATACATACATTATGTAAAATGATTTTTTTTTCAAGATAATATATATATATATATTATTGCTTTAAAAAAAAAAAAAAAAAAAAAAAAAAATCTAAAATTTAAGGGTTTTTTTTTTTTTTTTTTTTTTTTTTTTCCATTAAAAGATCTCAATATCTTTGTCTTTGAATCTTCACTTGCATTTTTAGAAAATATAATAGCTCACCGCTCAAAAATTAAATAAAGACTATAACTGTTAAATAAATAAATAAATAAATAAATAAATAAAAGCTATACATAAATTGTAATTCCATATTTATAATTTATTTTTTCTAAAAAACAAGTAACATCATAATTGTTATTAACATCATTTTTATCAATTCAAGAAATAAAACAGAACTTATTCGAAACATTTTTTTTTTTTTTTTTTTAATAAAGAATAAGAATTCTGCTTTGAACCTTACATCCAGAGTCAAGTTCCATTCTTCTATTGCTAGCATTTTTCACAAATATCATAACCCCCAATAAAAAAGGGTAGTGCAGAAAGGGTTGATGTACCGCAAACTTCCAATACACAGCTGTTACGAAAGGGTTGGAATTCTGTTTTTTATTTCCCTTTTTTATAAGTCAAAGATGAAACTTTTGTCCCCAACGGAGTAGAGTATAAAAAAAGAGTAAAAAGGAAAGCGATGGTTTGTAGAGCAGAGAGAATGGGGGAAAAGGGATTGAATATTCACCTGAAATCGTGACCTACTTATTTCTATGTAGGGAAATACTGTTTGTGTACAGAATGATTTATTTGAGTATATCTAGTGTGTAGTTTGGCATAAGACAGTCTATAAGAACGTCGCGGGAAATTTGTTCTGGGGACCATTTCATCTATAGGATGATTTTAAAGTTGTGTTTCATAAAACGGTGTTGAAGCAAATGGAGAATTATTTTATTTATTTTATGTTATACTATATTTATTTGAAGGTCAAAATTTATAAATAATAGTAGGATTTAAATTTTTAAAATGTAAGTTACAGTAATCAAAATAATAAAATGTTTTTTCTTCCTCTTTTTAATATAAATAATATTTTTTTTTTTTAATCTATTTATCTATTTATTTAATTTAGGTCATATAAATAACCGTATGAATTTTAATTTTCGAAATTTATGATATATTAAACAAAATGATAAAAAGTTTTAATAATAATAATAATAATACCTTTAAAAATACCTAAATTTCAATGCAGTTTAAATTTGAATTTTTATATTCATTAAGAGAAATTATTCCATGAATACTATTTCGGTTTGAAAAAATTTGACAGTTCAAAAGCTATGAGTTCGAGTTCATAATCGAGTTCTTTTTTGTGCTTGTATTATTATGGGTTTGAAATGTCAAAAAATATTTAAACTTTTAATAAGACAATTACACACACGAGTAAAAAGGACGATGATAACAACTCTAAATTTTACTTCTGCAGTATTTTCATATAATTCAATTATCCTTAAAAATTTGATTGTAAGTCATTACCGATTTTTCATATAAGTAGATGATATCAAAAACTCATATTAAATTCGCAAATATTATTATAATGTTTCCTGAATAAAAATAATTTCGTAATCTATGTATAAAAATTGAAATGCAATTAAATATGTACTACGTATACAATTAAATAAAACAGGATGAGAACTATGTTTACATATAAAAAATACTATTGAACTAAGCATTTTAAAATTATTAAGATGAGGTAATACAATATTAAATTATTTATGTAATTCCCAAAACACAAATGAAATATTTTTTTTTTCTTTAAATAAAAACAATAATTGCCTAAATTAGTTATTTGTTATTTAAAAAATACTACAGTACTAAATTAAAATGTGTTACATTAATTACGACTAAGATTAAAAACAAATAATTTTAAACTAGTTTGTATATTCTTTAAATTATTCTTCTAAACTCTACTAGCAATATATTAATAGGGGTCTCGCACAGTGCTTCATAAAAAAAAAAAAAAAAAAAAAAAAAAAAAAACTGGTGTGAAACAACTGCACGACTTCCATTACCCACTATTACACATATTATATGAATTTTTTTTTTAGATAATGTGATCAGAAGGTATAAGAGTGACCTAAAGAAGTAGAAACCTAACATTTTTCTGGTAAGATAAACTTTATACACATTTAAAGACATATAAAACGCAGCTTACACATAGCAAGGTAAAAAATAAGAAAAAAAAAATGGTAGAGTTATTTTTTGAAACACCAATTTTCGAGATCTACTTAAACTTCTGATCTACCTAAACAGGGTAGCTGTTAATTTTCCTCTAATAACTGCGTGATACATAAGAAAGAAATGAATTTATATAACAATTTTCAAGAAAATCGTTAGAGCCGTTTTTGAGATACCAACTTTTACAAAAATTCAATTATTGACAGGAAAACAATAATTACATAGAAAAGCATATTTAAAAGTGAGTTAATATGGCGAGTTTGAAAAAAATCCGTACAGCCGTTTTTAAAGGAACGCCCTTGCGAGACCTGAAATTGAGCTATTTATACAAGACGCCTATCAATTTTCCTGATCTAACCTACTATATCATTCGAAAGGACATCTAATAGAGTGTTTATATAGCAAATTTGAAGAAAATTGTTAGAGCCGTTTTAGAGATACGGACTTACGGTCCCACTTCCGGCTTTTCAATTTTCACCAAAATTTGGAAATTTCATTTGTACACTAGACTTGTTTCAATTCTAAAGTTTCGTAGTTCTATCTTTATTAGTTCCCGAGATATAATAGCCAAAAGATTCCCCACACATACACACATACACACTGACCAATTGCCAAAAACCACTTTTTTGGACTCAGGGGAATTTAAAACTTGTAAATCAGGTGAAATCTCGATATCGAATTTTCACACCGAATACAATACTTCCATTACCTACGGTAATAGGGTAATGGAAGTAAAAGTAGTCAAAAATGCAGTATGGAAGAAACAATGCAAGTTAGAAAACAAAAAAATGATTGGCTCAAAGAAAACTGTTACAGAATCGTGAAGATAGAAAACCTTGAACCCAATTGTTATGTTGTTAATGATGTTCAGCAAACAAACAACAAAAATTAAGAAGAGTATGGAGTTTGTTTTAAATACGTGGTTTTCGACTTTCGAAAGGATACTTTTATAGGACATTTAAAAAATATTAATATATAATTTTTGTCATATTTTTAAAAATACAAATACAAATAGAGAAAAACAGGTTTTAAAAAATATTTTGGCCAACAAATTTGTCATTCATGTGTACGTTTTGGCTACATCTCTTGATGCTTTGGCGATAATTGTCCCTATGTTGGTACACTAACTAACACAAGTATATTTTAAAAACTTTCACACCTGTTATTTCAACTTACAATAATAACTATAACAAATTTCTAATTTTAACATATGCTTCTTAACAATGTCAAATACTTTCGTCTATATAACATTTAAAATGAATGACCATTGTTTGTTTTAAGAGCATTTTCTCGATTAACTTTATGCTAAAATCTTCCGGAAAATAACTTGTTATAACTAATTGTCATAAAGTCATATTTCCAAGAATCGAGTGTAACAAACTTTTAACCAACTTACAGATCAAATAAATAATGCTTTCCGGTTCCAGCAATCATGAACCAGAGCCGCCGAGTTCATCGAATAAATGCATTCTGATTGTTCAAACCCTCCCCACTGACCTTCTATCGGACTTAATTCATGGTTACAACTGACCACAATCTATGTCTGTCGTTCGTGCAATTAACAAGAATTATCGGACTATAGTTATGTGCATTCACAGTGGATGCACCTTCATACACCAAATTATTCCTGAACTGACCATACCTTCAAACAAATGAGGGAAATATACATCTGCGTGAATATGAATAAAGCAATTTTAAGGCGATAACGAGCGGTTTGTTTATATTTGATTGATGAGATTGGAATTATCAGCGTTTAGGGACCAATTAATGTACAAAATATCACTGCATTCAGATTATAAATGGTCTTGGTGTCCAAAATAAATATTTTGCCATTTCGCCATGTTTTAATTTGAAGGGATGAATATTTTAGGGTAATTACAATTCATTAATTTCAGGATAGTCTTACATATATGAATTTTTACTCCAGTATAATTTTGTATGTGCTTGTAGAATGCTGTCATAAACTACCATTTTTATAACTGACGAAAAACATGCTTTCAAAAATTTTTACTGTTTTGTTTAGCTATGGAATTATAAAGATAATAGTTCTATATAAAAAAAAAAAAAATTACAAACTTATATAAACATTCGATTTCTTTTCTTTCCTTTTTTCTTTCCTTTTTTCTTTCTTTATTTTTTTTATCATAATTTTATTATATTTTATGTTTGTTAGTAATGTAAGATAATTTTCTGATATTGTTTTAAAGTTATTCGCATTTTAAGAATTCTATTCCACGACTATAAACTGTCTAAAAAATCGCTTTTAGAGAATTCTGCAGCCGATGATTTTATATTTTCTGTGGCTTGAAAAGTTCGAAAATTAATTTGTGTTCCACAAATTGATTAATATTTACTAATAAAAAATCTCAACACTTCGAACAAAATATAATTTAATTTGATTAAAACTCTTTATATAAAAATATAAAACATAATTAATTTTGACAGTGAAACATTTTATTAAAACATAATCAATTTTAATTAAACTATGGGATGTTCACTATTATATTAAAAACTAATCTATTCGGAATAAAATCCTTTCCACAGAATATTTTCTTTTCTTCGGCCTTAACTCTTTCACGAATTGTTGAAGGTAATTTTGACAAAAAGGTTGAATCTTCATCGCATGAGAAGAATGTAATTATTAAAAGGTCTCTTTAATAAAATAAGGGATATTCTTAATAAATTAGGAATTTTCTTTGACTCTGTGGCTTTTCATATTAACTTTGGATGCCGGATGGAGATGAAATTGAATATGTAATTACACGAATTTAATTTCCGAACTTCTAAACGTCCAGAAATTGGAATAATGATTAAGATTCTTATATTATTTGAAGGAGTTACTACTAATATATTTTTTTGGTGGAACAATTCGTTTTATTAAAGCTTAACCCAAAAGTAATAAAAGCGATATTATCTTTTGCTTAAATTCTCAATTGTTCTATATTTGTATCAATTAACGATTTTTGAAATACTTCATTAGCATTTAAATATCTAATGTAGCATGCCAATTAAATTTCAATGGGCCGTGCTAATTCTTTACGTTTCACTAACTTTATTTGCCACTATTTCTAAACCATTCATTTAATTTTAATCGTTGAAAACTATTACTTAAGATTTTTATTTAGAAATAGCAGTAGATAGCTAAGAGATCTTTCCTGTTTAATGGAAATATTTTCAATTGCAGACTACTTTTAACGAATAAGAAAAAATATATAACCAGTATCACATTTATGCTACACGAATCACGAATATTCCATAGTTGCCAAGTTTCCGATGTTTTTAACGAAGAATTCCTACCGAGAAGTTTTTATAATATTTTCAGTTTATTTAACGGTCGAAAATATATGTGATATATTTCTTAAAAAATAAATAAATAAATAAATAAATAAAAATAATGATAAATCTGATTTACAATTCAGAAATGTTGGCAACTAAGCTATCATATTCGCCTACTATAAATTAAAAAAAAAAAATTAACAATATTTTTCAAATATTTGTGCAAAGTAAAAAAAAAAAAAAAATCGATATGTACAGTAGTCTAAGTTACTACCGACTAAAACAAATTTTACACTACTTTCTAGGAATAGAATTCTCCCTGTTATTTAATCGCAATAATTTAAATAAAATATTACTTTTAAAAAATTCTGGTATGAAAGTTACAGAAAATCCTTAATAAAGTACCGACTATCTTTATCATTTTTAACAATATCACTAAAAGTATTTCAATAATGCACCCATACTATGTTTTTAATAATATTTTATACTGTGTGCAACTGATGAATTTCGATATGTAATGCTTATATTATTTTCCTAAAATATTGATTTCTAATTTTATAAAATTCAAAGCTAATAAATAAAATATTGTGACAGTATCAGGCCATTACCTCATTATTGTGTTGAAATTTTCAAATTGAGATTTAACGTAGCATGGGAGGTTTGGTTTTAATTTCATTTATCCTGCTGATGGCATTAAAAAAAATTATTGTTCATTATTAACATAAAATTAAACTTTAAAACATCCTACCATTTTAACTATGAAAAATCTTTAAACATTACGTCTCATTTATTTAATTTAGAATGTTTAAAAACAATTGTATAAGAAACATTTATTCAAAAATTCCCAGTAAAACACAAGTTAAAATAAATTGAAATACATAAAACATAAACTTTTCTGCTAATTCTTAGCACCTGGTCAGTAATGTTTCTTGGAAGATATTGTACATACTGATGAAGTGCTAAGAATGTTTTATATACTTTAATTTATTTTAGCTTGTATTTTAATATGTATTTTTAAAGATATATATCTTATACAATTGGTTTTAAAAATTTTTATTGTAAGTATAATTTGGTTGAAATGTATGTAATTTAAATGTATTAAGAAGGTTTGGCCCCACTGATGGCAGTACTGAAGTAGGTTTCATACAAAAGCAAATATTTCCTTTTCATATTCATAAACTGAACTATATTAGGTTTGTTCAATAAAATAAACATTCAAGCAACAATTCTTATGGTTTTCTTACCGATATAGTATTTTTTACAGATTTGAAATCTTTAAATTGTGTTTTCTTAGTTTGCATTTTTTTTTCATTAATTCATGATCTTCAAAATGCTAAAACTTCTACAGATATTTAAGGAAAGGCTTAATATCCTTTTTGGATAGTTAATGGAACTTACTTAAAATAATTAGGGAATAATTTTGCAATATCTTCAAAAGAAACAAGAAAGAAAAATCATGCAGTACGCATTGATTAGTAACACTTTCCAACTGTACGCAATTGTTGTATCAAATAACTATTAATATTCTTTGCCTACGTTACCGCACAACAGACAGAAGGACTGAAAAACAAACAGATACACTAATTGAATTTAAAATTACTCTTAGGCATTTTCGAAAGTGTCAGAAAGGCTTAACGCAAAAGAAAATGCAGCCGTTAGATTATAATTACAGCTTTTAAACTCTCTCAATATTTTACTGTAGCCCTATAAATCTGAAAAATAATCATATCATATTCTATACGAAAATGTATTTTAGAATATTAATAATACATGTCAATGTTTTTAAGATTTTTGTAGTAGAAAGTTTTTTAAATATAACTTTTTAAAAATTCTGTCCTAAAACGTAATACATTGGCTTTTTTTTATTGTTGTTATTGTTGTTGTCCCTGTAAACAAACTAGTTGTACAGGACCTATTAATGACATTTTAAATAGGGAACATTCCATAGAGAACTTGAGTGTATCATTTCAAAATATTCACGGGTAATAGGAGCCGGAGACAAACCAATAGAAAGATAGACAATCGGACAGACAGATGCACAAGTGAAATCATATTCCCACTAAAATTATAAGAAAGGGTTAAAACGCTCATGTAAACAAAAGTGCAATTAAACCAAATTTTTATCAATACCTCTTAATGTAACTGATTATTTTTGTGTGGCCCTGTAAATCAAAGGCTAACCATACTATATTACATAGAAGGCACACTATTTTGTGCATACGAATAATATATTTCATTTGCATTAAGCTTTGTGGAAAATAAAATTATTAAAATTTGGTTTATAAAAATAACTCTCATACAACACAATTCTTTGGAGTACTTTCAAGTGCCCCTGTACACAAACCAGTTAGAAATGTACTCTATTTTAAATAGGAAAATCCGATAGGGAATTGAATAACATATTAAAATTTTATTAAAGTTTCTATACATTAAAGGTATTAAAATATGATTTATAGAAACTCCTCTCATAGAACACAATGCTTGCGAATACTTTTGGGTGTCCCTGAACACAAACCAGAAGAGGTATCCATTCCATTTTCAATAGGGAACATCCGATAGTGAACTTCAATAAAATATATCGGTTTAAAGAAATTCCATAAATATTTACGGGAATTAGCGCGCAGAAAAACAGACAGAGAGACAGACAGACGGACAGAAGAACAGTCAGACAGATACACAAATTGAAATTATATTCACACTAAAAAAATGATAGAAAGTGTCAAAAACGCTTAATGTAAATGAAAGTACAATTCTAGCAATTTTTTATTAATAGCTCTTAATATAACTGAATATTTTTGTGTCACCCTGTAAATCTAATGGTAACCATGCTATATTCTATTCAAAGCATTCTTTTGTGCATATAGATAACATATTTCAATTTCCTAAAACTTCGTGAAAAGTAAAGTTATTAAAATTTGATTTATAGAAATATCTCACAAAGAACGCAATGCTTTGAAGTACTTTTGAGAGTCCCTGTATATAAAACAGAGTTGGTATGTAATCTATTTTATAAAGGAGACATCCAATAGTGAACTTGAATAACATATTTCAATTTCATGAAGATATTGTACAGTAAAGGTATAAAAATATGGTTTATAGAAATACCTCTCATAGAACACAATTCTTTGAAATATTTTCGGGTGTCCCTGTACACCAACCAGTAGAAGTATAAACTCCATTTTCAATAGGAAACATCCGATAGTGAACTTGAATAACATATATCAGTTTCAAAAAATTCCATAAATATTTACGGGAGTTAGAGCGCGGGCAGGTAGACAGACGGACAGATGGACAGATACACAAATTGATATCATATTCACACTAAAAAAATGTTAGGAAGTGTTAAAAACGCATAATGTGAACGAAAGTAAAATTCTAGCAAATTTTTAATAATAGCTCTTAATATAACAGAATATTTTTGTGTCACCCTGTAAATCTAATGCTAATCATGCTATATTCTATGTAAAGCATTCGTTTGTGCATATAAATAACACATTTCAATTTCCTAAAACTTCGTGGAAAGTAAAGTTATTAAAATTTGATTTATATAAATATCTCTCATAGAATGCAATGCTTTAGAATACTTTTGAGTGTCCTTGTATATAAAACAGAGTTGGTATTTAATCCATTTTATGCAGGAAAAATCCAATAGTGAACTTGAATAACATATTTCAATTTCATTAAGGTATATGTACAGTAAAGGTATGAAAATATAATTTATAGAAATACCTCTCATAGAACACAATGTTTTAAAATACTTCCGGGTGCCCCTGTACACAAACTAGTAGAGGTATAAACTCCATTTTCAACAGGGAACATCCGATAGTGAACTTGAATAATATATATCAGTTTCAAGAAATTCCACAAATATTTACGGTAATTAGAGCGCGGAGAGACAGACAGACGGAGAGACAGACAGACAAACCGAAGTCATTAACAATTTTCAACCTTGTTGGGAAGTTTTAAAAATGTTAAAACGTTTTAAAAACGCTTAATGTAAACGAAAGTACACTTTTAGCAAATATTTATTAATAGCTCTTTATATAACTGAATATTTTTGTTTTACCCTGTATATCTAATGAATCATGCTATATTCTATGCAAAGTATTTTATTTTGTGCTTATAAATAACACATTTGAATTTCATAAATCTTCGTGGAAAGTAAAGTTATTAAAATTTAGTTTATAGAAATATCTCCATAAAACGCAATGCTTTGGAATACTTTTGTGTGTCCCTGTACACAAATCAGTGGTGGGTTTGCTCCACTTTATACAGGAAACATCTGATAATGAACTTGAATAACATATTTCAATTTCATTAGGATTTGTGTACAGTAAGGGTATGTAAATATGGTTTAAAGAAATGCCTCTCATAGAACACAATGCTTTGAAATACTTTTGTGTGTCTCTGTACACAAACCAGTAGAGGTATAGACTCCGTTTTCAATAGGGAACGTGCGATAGTGAACTTGAATAACATATTTCAATTTCATTAAGATATGTCTAGAGTAAAGTTATGAAAATATGGTTTACAGAAATGCCTCTCATAGAACACAATGCTTTGAAATATTTTCGGGGGTCCCTGTACACAAACCAGTAGAGGTATAAACTCCATTTTCAATAGGGAACATCCGATAGTGAATTTGTATAACATATTTCAGTTTCATTAAGATTTTTTGTACAGTAAGGGTATGAAAATATGGTTTTCAGAAATGCTCCTCATAGAACACAATGCTTTGAAATATTTTGGGGGTCCTTGTACACAAACCAGAAGAGGTATAAACTCCATTTTCAATAGGGAACATCCTATAGGGAACTTGAATAACATATATCAGTTTCAAGAAATTCCATAAATATTTACGGGAGTTAGAGCGAGGACAGACAGACAAACCCAAGTCATAAACACTTTTCAACCTTGTTGGAAAGTGTTAAAAATATTAAAAATTAAAATACAACTTTTTTTTTTTTTTTTTTTTTTTTTTTTTTTAAATCTTGACAGGCACATTTTATTTATTTATTATTATTATTATTATTTTCTAGAAACTAATTGATAAATTTTAAAATTAATCGTTAATTATTTTTAAGTAGTTTCCATTAAACATCTAAAAAATATATTAAGCCTTTTTCTAAATATCTGTAGTAGTTGAAGCATTTTGAATATCGTGAATTCATGAAAAAAATGCTAAATGAGAAAACGCAATTTAAAGATTTCAAATTTGTAAAAAATGCATAAAAAACCATAAGAATTGGTCCTTTAATATTATGTCTTACTGAACAAACCTAGTATATTTAAACTTATAAATATTAAATGGAAATATAAGCTTTTATATAAAACCTACTTCAATGGTGCCGTCGCCGTCAAGTGTGCCAAGTCATTTTAATATATATATATATATATATATATTTTTTTTTTTTTTTTTTTTTTTTTAAACTTTATTTTACATATTCTTTAAATTAATTTTACTACACATCATTTTAATGGTACCAAGTCTCTGTTATTTTCAACGGAGACCTCATATTGGAAAATTTTTATACATGTTTTCAGTTTATTTATATTATTCGTCGAATATGTATGTATTATATTCATTTTTTAAAAATATTGGTGATAAATCTGATTTAAAAATTAGAAATGTTGGCAGCTATGCCATTTGATTTATATCGAAGCTCGCATTTCTATGTAT